>OX246749.1:39607341-39628196 GCA_945910005.1 Isoperla grammatica
CCACATGTCGCGCTTGATTCCTTGCGCGTGTCGATCGTGCAGTCGTAATGGTGAATTCACGACCTTGCGTTGGACTTTGTTGCGTTGCGTTGACTTCATCATCTGTTCAGGACCTTGCTTTAAACTACAGCCTTCTCGACAGGTCAAACCGCGGATTCAAGGTCTACTTGATCTCCGATCAAGTGGACCTTGCGTGGATTGAACCCAAGGTCCGTCGATCTCCTGGCGGAGGTTCGGTAAACCTCAATGTAAAAACTTGGGAGTTTGACGAGTCCCCGCCAGGGATTTACGGACCTTGGATTGAACCAACGTTCGAGAAGGCTGTGCTTAAACCGAGTATCCCGGATCATACATGTCGCGAGGATCAAGAAGGTTTTGCTTTGCGTTATTGCGTTGGAAAGTTGAACTAGAATCAATGTTGCAGCATCGCACAGTCGCGCACTGATGATGCTCATGATTGGCTGCTAGGACTTTGAAGTTCAAAGTTGCGTAGCGCAACGCAAGGTCGTGAATTCACCATAACAGAGTCGACGAAGAAGGCTGTGACATACATAAGTTATCGACCTGTCCGTTCGATATATCGATTAGTCGTACAGGCAGCCAGTTTGAACTGTGCTGCGACTAGCTGAGAAAAAGGACACTATTATAGGCCGGACGTCGTAACAAAGAAGGTGTTGTCGTCACGGATGATGTAATAGCAAGTGACCTCACACCTTGTAATACCAACTTAAGGCCCGAGCCCACCTTTCAAACTAGGACGAGAATAGCGGGTTTGCTTAACACCTCTCCCGTGTAAAGTACACTATGTATCAAAAAACTAAAACATGTATTTGAAAGATGAGAGCCTCTTCTATGACTTTTGTGAAAAAAAATATGTAAAAAGTGAAATATGACGATAAAACAATGTGATAGAAGTGTGGAATAACTAGAACTAATAGTGATTTTTCATCAGCGTACAGTTTATTACTTTGGGTCAAAATTCAATTTTTTACCCTATAGGGTCAAGGTGCTTGAAGTAATCTACAACTTTGTCACTGATACTTGGTATCTATCTTTTATAGTTTTCTTGCAAACAGTTAAGAACGAAACGCTTGCACTAGGAATAGTTTCTTGTAATTTGTCGCCGGGCAAGCGCGCTCAGCGCGGCATCTCGCTGCACATCGGTCACGGGCGGAGACAAGTGTAGCCGCGGAGAAGGGGACGGAGGGGGAGGGGGGGTTCTTGGTCAGTCACGTGGGGTTGCATTCTTTTGCCAGTGACCGAAAACGTTGCCCGAGTAACGGCTGCATGGGTTTGCTATAATAGAGATGTTTCACGTTGTATTATCTTTGGTTTCACGCAGAAGCGGATTTATAGGTACGCGCAGTGCTCGCAGGACTGCAGGGGCGTCGGACGTCTATTTTTCCAGGGGGGGCGAACTTTCCAGCTGACTTTGCAACATTTTGTAAAAAAAAATTCCGTAAGTTACCATGCAGCCAGCCTCTGAAATCGCTTGAAGGAATAAGCGGAATCTGTACTCTAAAATGCATTTAATTCATATTGGCAATTTTTTCAGGGGGGGCGAGATGATACTCTCCACAGGGGGGTCGACTGACCACCCTGCCCCCCCGGTTCCGACGCCCCTGCGCAGGAGTAGGGCCCCGCGTGACTGAGGGGCCCCCGAAATACAAAATTACAAAATTGAAGATACTAATGATAATAATACTTTCCCAATCTATGTTAAAATGTTGACATAAAACTAAAACAAAATATTATGCATTATTACTATACTATAACATCAGATTAACATAGCACTCATCTCTGCTACCGAAAGCTCTACAGTGCTGACTCGTTCGTTACCTTACAAGTACCTACCGCTGCGAAAAAAACCCTGCAACAAAGTACCTACAAAGGTACCGATCATTGGCGTAGCGGTGGGGGGGGGGGGGGGGCATTTAAAATCCAGGTTAGTGTATGAAAATGGCCTAATAAGTAAGCAATAGCATAAAGAGTAAATTGTATAATATATCCATCAGACGAACCAGAGAATTTCCAGTTTAAATGATTGACAACAAAAGGCCCTTCTGAATGCAAAGATAATTTGTCAAAACACAACTTCATCGTTACAATGTTGAGTATATGCAATATACATGTACAGAAGGGGAACGAAAACACGGCTTTTCCTAAATACAAGAGGCGCAAGAGACGTTTGCCGGCTGGACATAGCTTATGTGGAAGGTAGGCAAGCGGGGTAAGAAAAAAATGTAAATTCACTATTACCATATATATCCACAGTTTGCACATTTGCATAATAAGTGTTGTTTCAAGTTCAATACAAAATTAGGTTCGATATATATTTGTGAGCATGTGTGTAAGTGGTACCTAGCTCTAGCTGATGCGTGTGGGTGAGCGTAAATGAACGAATGTGTGCGTGTAGCCGCGTGGTTGTGTTTTGATTCGCGTGCATTTTGTATGCTTGCATATGTATACGTGCGTACCTGTGGTATCAACGCGAGTATATAATACATTACATATAATGAAATAAGACATTGGTAAATCAGATTCCAAGATCCTCTAAAAAAAAAAATAAGACGCTCCGAAGTTCCTTTTTGTTCCATTGCCTTAGAAAACGGAACAAAACTCTAAACTCAATAGTTCCTTTCTACAACAAACATTTTTGTGGGACTAATTGTAAACCCCGCGCGGGGAGGGGGGAAGGGGGGGAGGGAGGGAGGGCGGGTGGTTGCCCACTGGCTGTAGAGCTGGGATGGGTTGAATAGAGATAGTGTGAAATATGTTATTTTTAGATTTCCCACATCTTGTAAGTAAAAGCTATGTTTTGGCTCTTAGATCAAGGGTGTATTGTGTATAGTCAAGTGAAAATAAAAGAAACATGAATATAAGTTACAGCTCCTGGAAAATTGGGACTGTAACGTTCCACAGTTATGAACTAAAAAATAAACTGTTATGACGTTCCTTATTTCCTTCAAAAAGGAAGTAGTGTCAATCTCACACTCACCTGAAGATGCCCGGTAAGGTGGTGATGACCTAAAATAGATTATGTTCGCCTAGCTCAGTCGGTTCACACAATTACGGTAATTAAAATTAACATACATTTATTAGGATCCACAGGATATCAGAAATTAATCAATTAAATTGTTTCCATGGACTGTATTAGCATATTGTGAAACACAGCAACAACAACAACTACCTACTTGGGCCCAAAGTGATTTATAATGCTCAATCCCCTTATCAACTAATCCTTCAACCAAATTGCCAAAATGTTAATATTAGTTTTATATCTTAATAACGTTACATGTTCGTAATATTCCTGAGGTTCCGGGTTATTCACGGATTGTAGATCGAGTTGATGGTGGTGGTAGGATGGTCTTTGTTATGTGACAGATGTCGTCGTATTCCTTGAATTGGTTTCTTCACAGCTTGAAGTTCTAGTTGATGGTAATTACGGAAAGATGATTGTTAATTGAATGTTACTGATTGATTAGTGATGATGGTTTTCAACACATTGAGGTGTTATGATTACGTTGACGCTGACAGCTCACACACGAATTAAAGCCACAACTTAAATATTTGACGATTGTGCTGACGCTGACATTCCATACACTTGACTTAAAACAACAACTTAAACATTTGACGATTGTGCTGACGCTGACATTAATTCACACACTTGACTTAAAACAACAACTTAAACATTTGACGATTTTGCTGACGCTGACATTAATTCACACACTTGACTCTAGACACTCTCCTCTACACGTTTGACTCTTCACGACTCTACTCTCCACTCACTCCTCAACTCACGACTCTCCACTTCACACACTCCACCCCACTCTCTCCCCGTCTCTCCCGCAAACCACTGACCTCCACACTCCACTCGACTCCCCACACTCACTGACTCCAACCTACCCGTTACTTAGTTTTGTATTCTCAAGGTTTTCTCAACACCCCCACTCCTCCTTGAAGCGGTATACCTGGTTCAGGATTTGATGCGTCTCAACCTTACGCTCGACAGCCTGGTTTCGGTTCCCCCTCTCCATTTATTTATTAATCTCTGAACATTTTTCTTACCCTCCCTAGCTTCCAGAACAAACCTAACTGCGTAGCTCGGTTGCAAGATGCACCACGTAGGCCAGGCGCGCCATAAAGTCTCGTGTCTAGTGAAGCAAATATTAATCCCAATGATATTTTGTTCCTGTGTTAAAAGCTATGCCTAAATTGTATACTGAAATCCAAATTACTCCCTTATTAATGATCAGATTCGGTTCACCCAATGTTGGTAACTTAAGTGGTCATGCCCTCTGGCGATCGGTTAACTTTTGATTGCCGAAGAACTTCGTTAATTACTTTTAATTAGTTTAAATACTTATTGTTTAGGTTTAGATATGTTCTAGTCTTAAATTGTTATTGAGGTTGTTTTTATAAGCTAGCTGAAGGCTTGATTAATAGTTTTTGATAGTTTTACATACATATTGATTACTCATTATCAGTTTACTTGAATTAATTACATTTATTTGCATACCCTTTACTTATACGTAGTCAAAATGGACGGTCAGCCAGCCGTACTGTTACAGTAGTTTCTAGGAGCGGAACCAAAAAAAACCCATTCCCAAACCCACAAACCGACTCCGCGGGGTTGGATTTTTTACTTTCTGTCTTATTAGATGAGCGTAGCGAAGCGGAGTGAATCTCTCCATACAACTCAATCGGCGCTTTGTCTGTGTGTCTGTATGTATGTATATGTATGTCTGTCTGTATGTGCGCTAAATTTTGTTCGTCGCGCACAGGTCAAACGGCTTGACGTATTTTGCTGACATTTTCGGGCAACATTCGTGAGTACTAAACTCGATGCTGTTAACATAGCCAGCAACATTCGTCAAGATGCCAACCTACAAAAAATTAATTACTGAAAAACAAAAATTGTTTATTTATTTAATTAAATAAAAACTTACAAACGAATTTTAATGATGTTTCACTTGTAGGTTCACATCGACAATCCCAACACTTGACTTGCAGTTAGATGCACATAGTATACACCAAACATAGCGTACGTAACAATACCTATGCACTATTATTTGGAATTTCGATAGCTGACATAGAATGGCTACAATGACGTAAGATGCCAACCTACAAAAAATTAACAACTGAAACACATGTTTTGTTATTTATTTAATTAAATTAAAACTAACACACCGATATAAACAATTTTTTACATGTAAGTCCACATCAATAGTACCAATACTCAACAAGAGTTTCAAAATTGTAGCTTTAACCGCCATGTAACAAACAAATATTGTTTATTTACGGCAGTAATTTTCTTCGTTTTTACAGTGTTCCACCGATATGATTCACATTTGCGGACCATTGAAGTTGGATGCACATAGTATGCTGCCGAAATGGCTTACGCAGTCAGACCTTTCTTACTATGTATTTGGAATTTTGATAGCTATCATAGAATGGCTACAATGACGTGTTATATTTAACGACGTTCACGGCAAACATGCAAAAGTTAACAACGAACTTGGTCGACAAATTAAAAAGCTTTTATTATGATTTAAAAGCGGGTTATTGTAAGATTCAACAATATTACATTTTAGATATAGTCTGTATCTACATAATGGAACTTTCCATTCATTGGTAGGCTTAATAGTTTATGAATTAGAAGTACCTATTAAGTAGACCACGGTCGAATGAAATTATGCGAAAATCCATTGAAAAATCAACTTACAGGTTTTAATTTATTTAAAGAAAACATCTTAACAGATTTAAATTATACTTCGAGCAACATATCGAAAAATAATATACACAAGTAATAAGGTTTAACGTGATCCGCCATCTTGTAAAAAAATCATATGTTTATTATAAAGTTTTTTTTTTTTTAAAGAGTAATATGATATTCAAAAGATTTGTTTGCTTTAGTACACTAAAAAAACTCGCCCATCTGGCAATGCGGAGCGTTTTCCTAGTGTAACAATAACATCATTACAATCTCGTAGTGATTTACTATAAAATCCATAAATCACATAATCCTATACACGTGTGAGTGTTTGAGAGTATTTGAGTGTGTAGTTTCCCGTTTGTGTGTTGCATCTACTTTTTGTAGATATAGAGGTATGTGTTGTTGAGACCCTTTTTGTTATTTTTTTATGTGTATTTGTACAATATATTGTATAATATACAAGAACGTGGTGTGAATGTTATCGGATGTTTACCGGTCGTGTGTGTAGGTGGGACGTACATGCGTGTGTACGTGTTATGTGTAAGTGTATAATTAGAGGTAGTAAAAAATGGTGATAACGAAATTCGCGAAAATTTTAAAATGTCTGTTTTATTGCCTAGAAAGTAATATTGTCGATGAATGATATCATTTAGAGATGAAAAACCCACATTTTGAAATCGCGAATTTCGCGAAATGTCACTTATAGCGCGAAATCGCGAACGAAATTATATGAATCTGGTCAAAACGCGAATTAACTCGCGAAATCGATCATTTTAGTGCGTGTTTTACTCTTTTTGTGGCAAAACGTGGAAATCAGTTAAAGATTCAAATGTGGCGCCAAAAATTGAAATTGCAGCTCGTCGGTGGAACAATCGATAAGTCGATCAATATAGTTCCCGTTCCCGACACGTCGCCCGCCCACCCGAGGCGATAGCTCCGTGAGGCGTCCCTTGGGATTAGTACGTGTTGATACTTGATCAGGTGAGCTGTCATTTTGCGTGTGATTGTGATGCCGCCGAAAAAAATAACAGCTTTGTCGCGGGCCCGTGAATTTAGAGAAGATAGTTTTTATGTTCTGAATGGGACTGTTCTTATGTGCAAGTTATGCAATGTTTGTCTGGAGGTAGACAGAAAAGATACCCTTCTAAAGCACTGCAAGAGCAAAAAACATATCACAAGAAAGAATAGGCCAAGGCCTACGAACAATGTATCGGCCAGTACTAGTAATCCACGGCCAAGTAGGCTACATCGACTGGCAGTAGGCAGCAATCTTTAAGTGAATCAATAAATTCCGCTACGTAGTAAAGCAGCTACCGAAAAACATAATTTTATTATGGAAACAACAAGAGCTTTTCTCGCCTGCAACATTTCAGTGAATAAACTGGACAATCCAACAATGAGAGCATGGCTGGACAAGTACGTTTTTTTTTTTTTTTTAGTGATGCTTGATGTTTTTGACGATTTCGATGAAATCGCGAAAATCGCGAAATTTGGATTTTTGAAAACTAAATTTGGGTTTTTATACCACCATTTCTCATTACCTCTATGTATAATATACAAGAACGTGGTGTGAATGTTATCGGATGTTTACCGGTCGTGTGTGTAGGTGGGGCTTACATGCGTGTGTACGTGTTATGTGTAACTGTATAATATACGAGAACGAGGTGTGAATGTTATCGGATGTTTACCGGTCGTGTGTGTAGGTGGGGCTTACATGCGTGTGTACGTGTTATGTGTAACTGTATAATATACAAGAACGTGGTGTGAATGTTATCGGATGTTTACCGGTCGTGTGTGTAGGTGGGACGTACATGCGTGTGTACGTGTTATGTGTAACTGTATAATATACAAGAACGAGGTGTGAATGTTATCGGATGTTTACCGGTCGTGTGTGTAGGTGGGACGTACATGCGTGTGTACGTGTTATGTGTAACTGTATAATATACAAGAACGTGGTGTGAATGTTATCGGATGTTTACTGGTCGTGTGTGTAGGTGGGACGTACATGCGTGTGTACGTGTAATGTGTAACTGTATAATATACAAGAACGAGGTGTGAATGTTATCGGATGTTTACCGGTCATGTGTGTAGGTGGGACGTACATGCGTGTGTACGTGTTATGTGTAACTGTATAATATAGGCTACAAGAACGAGGTGTGAATGTTATCGGATGTTTACCGGTCGTGTGTGGTGTAGGTGGGGCTTACATGCGTGTGTACGTGTATGTGCACATCATGCATTGGATGGGGGTAGAACGATTTGTACATTTCGCAAATATTATCTATACATATTTATACAAAAACAATTTGACAGCATACAGCGTTATTATTATAATTATCAACATTATTTAGTATTTCAATCCAATTCCATTCGTGTTACTATAAGGCTAAATTTACCTCTTTTAATTAAAAAATTTAAATTTAAATGAATAAGGGCTAAATTAACCTCTTTATTTATTTATGCAGACTAATGCCTGTTCCAAGAGGAGATAACATTGAGGGAACAGTACATCCAAGGAACTCGTCACCCACTACCACCAACACACTTGCTGATATATCTGAAGTCCAGACAACACCCACTTCAAGATAATTATCGGACAATTGTTTATAATTCGCAAGGTTTCCCATAAAAAAAAAAAACACATCGCATCAAGCAAACAGAAAAGTATCGTCATCAAGATTTTCTGGACGAACCCTTTAGTACCAAGCAGACCGCATCTATATTTTTGGAAAACCCGTCAACTGGTATTCTCCTGTGAAACATTTATAAACAGTTACGTAATTCTTATGGTTTGATTTTCAAATGATCATTACTTCGTATGGCTTTTACAACTTTGCATGCACATGTGGGTCTATTGTCTACGTGACAATTTTTTAAAATAAAAATTTCAATATTCGTCAAGTTGTTGGTTCAATATCTTGTAGAAAATCAAACCCACACAAACATTCAGACGAGCTAAGTTGTTACAAATTACGAGCTTGAAATGGTGAATGCACAGATAAGGACATGTGTCTAAAAATATGTTCGAGCTTTGTTGAACATTAACGTGCAAATAAGTACATAATGGGAAAAATAATAAAAAAACAATAATAATAAAGTTAAATGAAATATTTCTGTTTACTTATTCCCTTATTTACTTCGGGTCAAAACATTAAATAACGTTTAAGCACCTCTACTCGATCCTGAATGACAAACCCTTTGGATAATAGCATATAGTAGAAATATACTTTATTATATAAGAAATTAGTTTGAAATTACCAAAGCATTTTTTAATGAACAGAACTAAAGAAATAATGAGTAAATCATGACCTTTGATAGATAAAACGTATTTACCAATTACTGTCCCACATTTCACGAACTGTGCTTTTGTCAGCAGCTGGTTGAGTCGCTTGACTGTCCTCTACCTGACGCCATCCCCCCCCCCATGACCTATGTTGTCGGGCGGAGCAGGTACCGGCATGTCAGACTCAGAGCCGAGATGAATGAGGCGACGGTCGAGCGAAGACTAAATTGCTCTTCAAAACAAATTTCTGCAAAACCGGCTAAATCATTGTCTCCAGTCACGTGTTTGAGATAGCCAATAAACGAAACGTTGTACAGAGTTTTAGTCCAGCCCAAACACACCCTTTTGTCCCTGCCCACTTTCCGTCCGAACTCGACATCTCGAAGACCATCGAAGAAGGGATTCGGCCTCAAGACTTTTTGTGAATCTGGCCCCGGGTCAACTTGTGGGTGTAGCCTACGCCAAGTTAGTTATATAATTAATAAGATTAATATAATTTACGAGCATGTTTTGATTGGATGTAAACCAGGGCTGCCGTTTGCTACAAATTTAAGTATCGATAATCGGGCAGGTAAAATCGAATATCGATCGCGAGCATCGACTAAAAAAAATCTATCGATGATCAGATCGAAATTGTTATTTCCGCGCGAGGCAGACGTTTTACGAGAGTATCCTTAATTTCCTCGAGAATGCGATCGCTTCTTAGAAATACTACATGTTTTGTGATAGATTTAATTTCATGATATTCATATCGATATTTATTTCTTTCATACACTCATTTGCATACACAACTTAATCAAAGTCCCCCACTGAAAATCAGTCTTGTTACCGAGTGGGTAGACTCTAAAAATACGAATTTATTTATTTTATTTTAAGACTCCTTCGTCGATTCTGAAATTTTGGAATCGATGTCCTCCCTAGTTAGGAAGGTGTGTGTATAGTGGACCCAAGATTACTTTACACCTGCTTTCGTCACATCCGGGGCAGTCGTAGCCAACCAGCGAACCGCCCGAGACACATCCGGGCCAATACCGATCGCTGATAGTGATTGGCTACAAACCAGTCGCTTGTGACGAAAGCATGTGTAAGGTATTCTTGGGACAACTATACAAGTCTAATCAACTCACCGATCTTCTTCTTGATCAGCTCCTGGTCGTCCCAACGGAGCGACTCGAGGTGGGCGATCTCTGCCGACGACTTGGGTCGCTGCTTGCTGAAGAAACACATGTGGTGGTACCAGCGCGGGGTGCGCCCGTCCGTCAAACATCGGCGACTGGAAACGCAACGGCAATAATCGGATAACGCAGGGTACCTTTTTTTAAATTTTAATTGGTGTAGGCCTATTAGAACTTTTGATTTTTATTGATTCAAACTGAAGATACAAAGAGAAATAGGCTACTATTTTGTACATTTCTAAGAAACAACATGAAATAAATTAGTTTTTGGGACGTGTCCGAATTTCGGTTTATCGTTTCTAATTCTAAGTCTAAGCCTAGATTCGACATCATCAACAAGCTGTAAGATCGGAAGTCACCCATTAGATTTAGAACTAGGCCTAGCAACGATAAACCGAATTTCGAACACGTCCTTAGAACGAGGAAAAAAACAGGCCTAGGCCTACCGTTTTAACAAAGCAAAGCTTCTCAACAAATCGCTTAAGTCTAACATGACTCGAAACTGGCTCTAGGTCTAGCCGCTGAACTTGTAGCAGGTGAGGGTTTAAGCTCAAGCCGTGTCCCAAAGCTGCGAAGTGTACTCACAGGTATACTAAATTAGCGGACGTGACGTCAGAAGTATACGTCCAAAGCTTGAAGTAGTCGAAAATTTAGTCTGTAGGAGGTAGGAGCCGAAAGTGTAGACTTGATCGCTCCAAGTAGACTAACAATGGCCGACAACCACAATACAGCTGTTCCATAGATGTCAATTAAATGTAATACAAATAATATGGCGAACAATTGAACGTATTTGGAGTTCAATTGAACTAATGTTATTACTTCCAAATGTAAAAAATCAGGTTCTAACACTTAAGATAAACTTGAGCTAACCATAACCTCAAAGTGTAGCCAAAGTGTAGTCAAAGTGTAACAACAACTGGGAGGTCTCTCAGCCTTCTTTACATAAGGAATGTTAGTCACGCAGGCAGTGCCGTAATGTGTTCTAGTACAGATGTCCAAAGCTCAGGTAGGTAGTCTTTAGGAGGCCACTTTAGTTAGTTGCTAACATTAGTCTATACTAGCAGCTTTGTAACGCCCCTGCTCAGGCGTTACTGTTCAAATAAGGCGCGAAAACACTTCGGCCAACTCAGGGTAGGGGGCAGCACTGTATTGTGGTGTTGATCTCGCATCCAAGTAGCTGTCACCTTCTTCGCACAAGGTAAATTATTTATTTATATTATTACAAGTCAATGTCAGCGGTGTTAAAGGATCGTGTGATGAAACATCCACTTTCCCGATCATTTATACAAGGTAGGAGATCTTTATTCTGTTTAAAAATGTTAGTTAATAAATGATATTCATATGGCCGTGCATTGGCGATGGTGACGAAATATATTTCAAGTTGTATTAAGTAAAAACCAATGCTGAACATATAAAGCATTTAGCGCATGTAGTTTCTGTTTTAAATATGAAGTGATCATTCTATGTTAGTTTTAAGTACAAGTACACAGGGGTACGTTTTCGCAGTGTTCATCGAACTCTCTCGAAACTACCCCCTACTTGGAGTATTTTATTTTTGTACTTTGGCAATACGTAAACCACTAGATCGGCACACCTGTACATCAGCTGTGTGCAGACGACAGAAAGACCCGAGATGCGCATGCGCAACCCCCACCACTACCACCAGTAGAGGGAAGCAATTTTTTCAATCCCCACCGGTGCCTATATAATCTCGTAACGCGGCCCATTTAAATCAGTACCGCGGATACCACCATTGGATTACTGCCACCAGCACACGAGGAGCTCCCGCTCCATGACTGTGTAGGACTTCGAGGCGCAGCAGTGACAACACGGTAGTGTTCGCTACACAGCTGCCCTGGAGAGCACAGTGTCCGCGGTATTCAAGTCCGAGTCTCGTTTGACAAACAGCCCCACAACGTACCTTGATAAAGCTATCAGTCCGAGCTCGCATCGTAGAGAGCTCACATAGGGACCTTTCGAATAATCGTACAGCTAACACATAGAATATTTTTGCGTATTGCCAAACTTTTCTTTTCAAGTGTTAATATATATTTTTACTGGTCTACGGACTTGGTATATTTTCAGTGTTAAAATACCGAGTGCTTTTATAAATATAATTTTACCAACATAAAACAAGTGTTTGATATTTTTTCGGTATCCGAATTCATTTCGTTTCCAAGTGTTAGGTAGATTTGACACCACACGCTATCATTTACATACACACACAGGTAAACACACACAGAGAGCCTGCTGGACGTGAGCCAACCTTAACTGGTCTGCTGCGAGCGCTCTCACTCTCGAAAACATACACATACAGAGGGCCTGCTGGACGTGAGCCAACCTTAACTGGTCTGCTGCGAGCGCTCCCACTCTCGAAAACATACACATACAGAGGGCCTGCTGGATGTGAGCCAACCTTAACTGGTCTGCTGCGAGCGCTCTCATTCTCGAAAACATACACATACAGAGGGCCTGCTGGACGTGAGCCAACCTTAACTGGTCTGCTGCGAGCGCTCCCACTCTCGAAAACATACACATACAGAGGGCCTGCTGGACGTGAGCCAACCTTAACTGGTCTGCTGCGAGCGCTCCCACTCTCGAAAACATACACATACAGAGGGCCTGCTGGACGTGAGCCAACCTTAACTGGTCTGCTGCGAGCGCTCCCACTCTCGAAAACATACACATACAGAGGGCCTGCTGGACGTGAGCCAACCTTAACTGGTCTGCTGCGAGCGCTCCCACTCTCTATCACACACACACATCCGATAAACAAAATCATACCGAAGCTTGACTAAGGAAACAAGATTCTTTTGGTAGTCTCCTCTCTCGATTACCCTCGTAGCTGACTTGCAAGTAGCAATTATAGACCCTAGACGCGTGCCAGGGGGTAGAGGGACGGGGTCCGCTACAGCTTTGGGACGCAGCGTGCACAATAGGCCTACGCACGGATGAGAGCTCCGAGAACGGGAACGTTGGCCATGATGTAACCTTGCCCGGTAACGAGAAGCTCATTCCCGGCCTATTGTGCACTGACCTTTTAAGGGTGAGGGCCTAGGTCTCCTAACCTACGTTGATTAACAAAGCAAAGGTAATCAACAAGTGCCTAGGCTAAGCCTACTAGGTCTATCTGGCTACGTCAAGGCCTCCGCCTAGACCTAGCCTAATCGAAGTTACAGCTAGCCTAGAACTGCGAGGGCAACGATGAGGGTCTAGGGCCTAGGTCTCCTAACCTACGTTGATTAACAAAGCAAAGCTAATCAACAAGTGCCTAGGCTAAGCCTACTAGGCCTATCTGGCTACGTCAAGGCCTCCGCCTAGACCTAGCCTAATCGAAGTTACAGCTAGCCTAGAACTGCGAGGGCAACGATGAGGGTCTAGGGCCTAGGTCTCCTAACCTACGTTGATTAACAAAGCAAAGCTAATCAACAAGTGCCTAGGCTAAGCCTACTAGGCCTATCTGGCTACGTCAAGGCCTCCACCTAGACTGAAATGTTGTTTAATGAGACACTCTTGTTAGTTGTGGTACGGTTCTTTTATTAAAGCGATACAAGTAGATGACAAATGAGATTACACACAGCACCATTGTGCACGTCCGTCAGGTCGACTCCGCGAGACCGGAAGTGACGACGTTGGTGACATTACAAACCCACCGCCTTGTCTACCAAGGGTGGCAGCATAACAGCTGTCTGTCATGGTCAACTACCATAACATTACATCTTCCCCTTTAAGCTTACAGACAACTCCTGTTCAGTTCAACAGGATTAAAGATTGATAGTGAACTTCAAATTACAATATAACAAAGTAGATAATACAAAGAAACATGTAGATCGTTTACTTAAACATAGTCTTTAAATCGAGGAGGTGGTTTAATGATACGCCCACTCCTGGTTTGATTATTACCAGTAGAAACTATCTTATTACCAGGTGACAGTACCTGAGGATTAATAGTAACATCATTGCTGTCACTGGTTGTCATTTGAACCTGTGGCGGTACATCGAGATTAACAGTAGGCCTAGGTGTAATTAGCTGAGGATCTTCAGCTGAGTTGGATGCATGACTAGATCGATCAGTAACTAGAGACCTTCTCAGGTCACGCCTGTTCCTACGGAGCACCTGGCCATCATTAGTTCTAATTACATAAGATCTAGGTGAACTGTGATTTTCCATCACTGTTGCTGGCTCCCAAACACCATCCTTCCTCCAGACAACCTTTTCTCCCTTTTCGAGAGGAGCAAGCGGCATTGCGGTTTTGTCATGAAACATCTTTTGTTTGGCTTGAAGGGCCTGGAGGGTAGGGACAATATCAGTCTGGACACAAGGATACAATTGAGAGGTAATCACTGGTAAACGAGTTTTCAACTTGCGTGACATTAAAAGTTGCGCTGGTGAAACCTGCATTCCCGTGATTGGCATATTGCGGTATTCGAGAAGGAACAAGTACAAATCACCACTTACATGGTTTGCCTTCTTCAGCATGGTTTTAGCGATTTTAACGCCATTTTCCGACATCCCATTGGACTTAGGATAGCGGGGGCTGGATGTTTTTGTTTGAAAATGCCATGCACTAGCGAATGATTTAAATTCGGCACTAGCAAAGGGCATATTATCGGACATAAGCATATCAGGTATACCTAGCCGTGAGAACACTGCTTTGAATTTTACCACTAGTTCCTTAGCCGTTTTATTCTTTAAAAGTAACAACTCGATCCATTTGGAATAAAAATCCTTTATTACCAAATATGAATTTCCTTGAAACTCTAGAATATCAGCCGCGATTGTTTCCCAAGCTCGATTAGGGACTGGATGAGGCAAGAGTGGTTCTTTAGTATTCTTTGGGAGAAACCTTTCACAAGTTGCGCAAGTTGCAACTAGGTTATCTATGTCTTTAGTCATACCTGGCCAACACAATGTTTGTCTAGCCCTGGCTTTTGTTTTGACCATGCCATAGTGGCCTTGGTGCAAAAGGTCGAGCACGCGCTTTCGTAGCGACAAAGGAACATAGAGCCTGTCACCTACAAACATAAGTCCATCATCAAAGGATAACTCATCCTTTATGTTCCAAAAGTATTTAACAGAGGATGGTACCTGGCTGATGTGTTGAGGCCAACCCGAGTAGTGCAAATCATGTAGAGTGTTAGCTACCTCACACTTTTTAGTCTCTACTTGGAACTCAATTTTCCTATCGTCAGCCATCGGCAGATGTTTTGAAATTGAGTGGATGACCTCGTTAAATCCTGGATCATCTTCCGCTGAATAGGGTAAATAGGCACGTGACAACGTGTCGGCCATGTACAATAATTTGCCAGGCAAATATTCAACTTCCAAGTCATACTTAAGTATCTTTAACTGCATTCGCTGAAGTCTAGGCGAGATTTGGTTAATGTTTTTAGTCACAATTGGAATCAAGGGTTTATGATCGGTTTGCACACGCGTTTTTCTACCGTAAATATACTGATGGAACTTTTGAACCCCGTAGCAGATCCCGAGCATCTCCTTCTCTATTTGGGGGTAAGAGAGCTCTGTTGGGGTCATGCTGCGAGAAGCATATGCAATAGGCCTACCCTCTTGTAATAGACAAGCGCCCAAGCCCGATTTTGATGCATCTGTTTGAAGACACAATGGTTTCTTTTCATTATAGAATGGTAGAGTTGGTGCTGAACAAAGCTTGTCTTTTATCTCAAGCTCTGCTCGAACCTGCTCTGGTCCCCATTCCCAGTGAACGGAATGTTTCAGCAGTTGTCTAAGAGGTTCAGAAAGACTGGACAAATTGGGTATGAATTGGCCCACATAATTAACCATTCCCATGAACCTGCGAAGTTCGGTCACATTCTCAGGCGAGGGCAATTCCCTGATTGCTCTAACTCGATCGGGGTCTGCCTTCAGACCACCAGCCGAAATTATATGGCCCATGTACTTCACCTCGTTCACTCGGAACTGAAACTTTGTAGGGTTGAATTTGATACCTAAACTCTTAGCGCGGTTAAGAACTGACAAAAGAGCCTTGTCGTGCTCTTCCTGCGTTCGTCCGGCAATGATTATGTCATCGAAAATTACTTGGACATTTTCAAGATCACCGAAGTTTTCAGAATTCTTTTTCTGAAAAACTTCAGGCGCCGACGAAATACCGAACGGCATACGCAAGAATTTGTACCGTCCAAACGGACTATTGAATGTACAGTAGTCTGTACAACCCTCTTCCAAGAGCACTTGCAAAAATCCCTCACTCATATCCACAACAGAGAAATATGACTTGCCAGATAGATTGGCTAATATATCATCTGCGGTAGGGATCGGGAAGTGTTCCCTTTTAATTGCTTTATTTAAGTCTTTTGGGTCAAGACAAACCCGTAGACAGCCGTTGGCTTTCTCCACGATTACCAGATTACTCACCCAGTCGGTGGGTCCGTTAACTTTCGCAATGACCTTTCTATTCTCCAACGAGTCTAGTGTTTCTTTCAGTTTACCTCTCAGTGAAACTGGCACCTTCCTAGCTGGATGAACAACTGGCACACAGTCCGTCTTAAGAATGATTTTGTGGGTACCTGGCATGCAGCCTAACCCACTCGAGAATACGTCAGTGTATTCAGAAATACATTTATCCTTGGTTAAGCCCACATTAGGCTTGACTCTAGCTTCGTTAAGCTCATTTACCCTCTGAACCAGATTCAGTTTGACACAAGCGCTTAGGCCTAGCAATGGCCTGCTCGCTGTGTCTGCTAGCATGAAACTAATTTTCACTGGCTTATTGTGGTCATATGAACACAAAAGTTCCACTTTACCTAAAGGTGTTATTTTGTGGTCACCAAAAGTAACTAATGTGGCATTGGTTTTCTCTACCTTTACTTTTTGGCTGAAGCCAAACTGTTTGAACAACTGGACAGGCAGGTAACTTACCTGAGCACCCGTGTCCAGTTTGAACTTTACCTTACAATTGGCCTCACGGCCTAGGCCTAGGCCTATTTCAAGCGTCGATGTCCATTCAAGTTCATCTAGGCCTAACACACTGTGCACTGGTGAGTGCAGGTGTTCTGCTATCATTTCCATATACAGTTCGTCTTCGCTCCCCGAGTGTACTTCATTTTCTTCGAGCTCTCCGCCCTCACAGTCACACGCATGAACGCTTTTGTTACGGCACATTTTAGCATAATGATTGAAACCCATGCACTTGTTACACTGCTTATTATAAGCTGGGCATGACTTTGGCACATGATTAAAGCCACACTTTACACACTTAACTTTCGAAGCACTAGGACTGTTGCCATCATCTGCGGCTGTGCTTGCGTGCTGCTTCGGCTTGGTCTTGTACCTGCTCGACTGCTTCTTTACGTACTCGATCGGGATCTTCTCCTCTAGCACCTGTGCTTGCTCTCTGCTTACTTCGGCTGCCCTGCAGAACTCTGATGCCTTCTCTAGGGTGAGATCTGGGATCCGGAGTAGTTTTTCCTTCATACCTGGATATCTAACCCCAACCACTACACGTAGCAACAGTAGCGGTTTAAGGTTCTCGCCAAATTCGCACGAGGCAGCAAGAATCCTCAACTGGGTCAGGAACTGATCGAACGTTTCACTTTCGCTCTGCGAACGGTTGAAAAACATGTACTGTTCGAATACTATGTTTTTCTTTGGCGAGCAGTATTCTTCGAACCTGTTCATCACGATTTCAAGTGATTTTCGTCCTTCGTTGCTGATCTCGAACGTATTGTACGTTCTCAATGCTTCGTCGCCAATGAGGTTTAAGAAAATCGCGACTTGGTCTTCCGCTTCTTCTTTATAACCCCGGGACGCCCTCATGTATATTTCAAATTTCTGTTTCCAAAACTGCCAGTTGTGGTTAACATTACCCGTCAGCTCTAATTCCGGAGGTTTTCTAAACTCTTTTGACGACATTTTCTTCTCAAGTTTGTAGCTTTTGTAACGTACACAACTGAAAATGCGTTTCTCTGTTTGAAAACACACGTGGTTCCACAATTTCGAGGTTATGTTTTTGCGCGCATTTACTTATCTGTGTTTTTCTCTGTAATCCTTACTTGCATTCTGTTAATTCTTCGATTCTGACACCATGAAATGTTGTTTAATGAGACACTCTTGTTAGTTGTGGTACGGTTCTTTTATTAAAGCGATACAAGTAGATGACAAATGAGATTACACACAGCACCATTGTGCACGTCCGTCAGGTCGACTCCGCGAGACCGGAAGTGACGACGTTGGTGACATTACAAACCCACCGCCTTGTCTACCAAGGGTGGCAGCATAACAGCTGTCTGTCATGGTCAACTACCATAACATTACATAGACCTAGCCTAGCCTAATCGAAGTTACAGCTAGCCTAGAACTGCGAGGGCAACGATGAGGGTCTAGGGCCTAGGTCTAGTCTAGGTTGAGCAATGCTAGGCCTAAACTATCTGGCTATGTTAAGGCCTAGGGCCTACCCTAGGCCTAGCAAGTGAGGAGTAAGGTGAGGTAGGATTTGGGCCTAGGCTAGGCCTAAAGAAAGCAAGTTCATAGAACTAGGGGTAGGCCTAGGCCTAAACTAGCCGGCTACGATAAGGTCTAATCAAGGCCTAGAACTCGTTACAAGTGGGGCCTAGGCCTAGGCCCACAACCCCAATGACCTAAGCCTACGGCTGAAGCAAGCTTACCTGGACCATCACACGACCGTGAAAAGCGCTACGATCTGACCCAGTTTTTATAGAAGTGTCATGGCGGCGCGTGGGATGAGCTTTAAAATCGTGGCCCTGTTCGTAATGGAATACGTAATTAAATATGGCACTGAAATAAATAAACTGTGTTATCTGGATACGTTAGTTGCACATCCTGGGAAGTAATGAAGCATGATTTTATCTAGCAGATTTCATTAGGTTGGTGCTGCGCGCTCAGCCTGAGCGCCGCCTTTACACTGCTATAAAAACTGGTTTAAATTCGTATCGCTCTTCACAGACGTCCTAGACGAGACCCTACTACGACGTTCGTCGCGCTAGACTAGTGCCTACTTCAAAGCGAAGTATGACAACTCAACACTACAAATTCCAACTAATCGCCAACAACACCAGTGACGCTCTAGGTTCGTTTCTGTGTCCTGCACTCTCTGCATGTATGCAAGGAGTGAAGCACTCTCGCGTTTCTTTGTCCCAATGCAGCTACACCGCTAGTCGTTTCTTTGTCCGGTGTAGCTGCATCGATGCAGGATATGCAGCACCAGCTCCCGAGCAGGTGGAGCGTTGTAATGCAAGGAAGTTACCGCCAAGTTTAAATATCGTCACATAATTACGATGAAAGAAGCGTTAACTGTTGATTTGTTATCATAAAATAGACATTAAATGTGATTTAGAATGGTTCTCAACAATGTACACTAAGCTTAGTACATGTTTTTGTATTTTAAAAAACGTATAAATTTGAAAGTGTTGCACTACTTGCAAAAATGCGTTTCTTTGTATCTACGCAGTGTAGCTTGCACAGCCTGCATTGTCGCGTAGTTCCTGTTTACACCGCCAACTTACACCACGATTATATGCAGGACAAAGAAACAAACCTTCTATTTGTGCCCTAGGCAGCTATTATATTGAACAAACAAAATATCAAATGTCGAATTGGTAAACATCCACACACAAGTCGGACTCGGAAAGGAAGCCTAGGGCAACACGTCGATTTGGCGGTAGGATAAAGTGACAGGTTAGGAAACATGCACGAATTAAATATACGGTGTACGTCACTTTTTTTGTTGTCGGTACGAGAATTAAAGGAATTAAAGATAATTCATTAAAGACTAAAAGACAACCCGATAAATATAAATAAAGTGGATACAACTATGTGAAGTTTATATTTTTAAGTTTTTAATTTACGTAATATATGTCGACAAATTGCGTTCAAATAAAAAGGTAATAATGTTCAATAATAGTATGATTGTAAACGTTGTAATGTTGGTATGGACAAAATTTGTTGCTCGCATATTCTAGAAACAACCGGGAAAACCGAAAAATCGAAATGGAATAGAAATATTGCAACACTTTTTGGTGTACAATCGATAATAATGATAGGCCTACCAGTGGCGTAACTAAGGGGGGGGGGGGGGTAGGGGGTTTAAGGTGCATTCACAATCTTTACTAGTACCCCTTAGTCACAGCCAATCAGAGCGCAGTATTCTCCCTCCCAGCCAATGAAAGAAGAAACGGTATTTGGGGAATGAATGTGACTTTGTTTTTTTCAACGAAATTTAACAAAAATCACTTTACATGTTACCTGTTACTGTATCTTTCCAATTATGTAAGGCGCATGCTTCAAATAGTACGTATTTATGTTTTAAATCAATTCAATCATGTTGAATTGGCTATTCACGCCATTCACCATTAGCAACATGCACACAGCCTACTGGATGCTACAATCAGCTGTTCTACGTTGATTCAGTAGCCAACGTATGAAATGAAACCGAATATCGCCCGCAAACTTGAAGAAGGGGTAATTTATTTTTTGGGTATAAATTTATTTTAAAATAATAACCCCTTTCTTCAAATTACCCCTTCTTCAAATTTGAAGAAGGGGTAATCTATCGAAAATACTGTGATTACTATACAGTAACTTGTGTTTAAGTTGGTGCATCTGCTGATAACAAAGAACCAAAGCACTTATTTTGCTGCAGAGATATTTCTCTTCATCCTAGTGTTGAACAATGGCGATGGCGTG
>OX246749.1:39628396-39657955 GCA_945910005.1 Isoperla grammatica
TTCAATTAATTTGTTTCATTGTTGTCTTTTGGTGTTACTAGTGCCCTATAGGTTGTATATTACAGTATTGGATGCGGCGTTTTGACTTGGGAGTTCGACGAGCCCCGCCAGGGGATGGGTCTGACCTTGACATACAGGCAAGCTAATATTATAGGTGTGCACATGTGTGTATCAAATATAGTCCTTATTTCTCTAGGGCATGTATTTCTGCGACCGAAGACTTCAATCAGGACTGTCTGTAAGAAGCAAAAAACATATTATTAATTAAGTGGCAACCAGCACTACAGCAACCAGAGTCAAATGTGTGGTTTGCAAAGCATTCGTACTACTCATCTCATTTCTACATTATTGATTTGATCACGCAAATATTTGGTGTGTCCATCTTAAAAATGATACTGTTATTGTAGGTACAAGGAGGTTTTGTTCAAATTCGATCTAGTTCGGACACAAACAATTTTAAACAGATAATAAAAATTCCTAAAAATACAAATTTGTAAGGAAGTTTGGAACATGAGAAAAAGTGATCTGTGCATTAATCTTACAAAAACTCTTTCTGCGTAAAAGAACAGTTCAGTTTTATATATTTTGCTCCATACAGAACCAAAATATGTGGATTTTTTTGGATGTAGTTTGAGTAGTACGAAAGTAATGTAATCTAATGTAATGTACTTTATTTATTAGCTAACAGCTATTTTGGCATCCAACCTACATTAATTTTTTCTCTACTATTCACTCCCTACATTTAATTTCAAGCAAACCCACACTATTCATTTCCTTAATTTCTATTGATAACAGATTATTCTGTCTTAATCCTAAATAAAAAATTGATTTATACAATTTATTTGAATTAAAATACGCCAAATACACATTTCTGTGGATTGCACTTTTTGCACCTATACTGCACGCTGGACGTTCACAGTGGTTTTCTGTCAGGATTGCAGCCTATCTCCAATCCACGAGACGTCATTGGCTCAGGCTGTATCCTTAATAGTTAGTAATTTAGGTTTATCTTTCTTTGTATCGAATTATTAGTCAAGCCGTGTAGTATATTCATAGGTTGCACACGTACGTCACGTCTTTGCGCGTGGCGGCCACATTTGTGAACAAACTTTGACGTTACCATGGAGAAACAATCGAAGCCTGTTTACTTCTTAAAAATTCAGCCTGCTTTTTAAGTAAAATTTGTATGTGTAGTAATTTTGAATTTTTTGTATTACTTCTGTTTACTTTTTAAATTCTAAATTAGGCGTATTTATTAAATTAGAATAGTATTTGGCAATGATCTAGAATTGGTCCTCATCAATTGTGTCGCAATCATGGCCGCTGTGACGTCACGTGGGAACTATGAATAGCAACTAAACTGCAGGCAAGAGTACGAATTGTTAGGCCGATAACTGAATGCTCAAACAACACGTCTAGCCATGATTAGCATTAACTGAATACTTGACTTGGCAAATGTATTCAACCCGTCATTGTGTTTGTGTTTTCTAATATTATTACCTTGAAGGTCACATGAGTCTATCTATATTCAATATCACGAATCTGCGGTGGCTAATTCTCAGGTGACCGATAGAGGTGGCCAGCTCAGCGGTAAGACGCGAGACTCTAATTCGGGAGGTCGCCGGTTCGATTCCGCGGCCACCGGCAGTTCTGAGTGAAGGTATTTCCCGAGGTTTTCCTCAGTCATAAAGGCGAATGTTAGGATTGAGTCCTACTATCGTCATCGTGCAACATCTTCGGTAATGTTACCGTAACGGGTGGGTGAGCGGCAGCCAACCAGCGCCGTGGCTCATTCAAATACCTGCTCGGGTTGGCCTAGACCGTAAACACGTCATTCATTGATTGATGACGAAAGCATTACAGAAGTTGTTGTACGACGACTTTATTAGTCCTCGGACATTCCATCCCAACTATCCAAACACCGATAGAGGTGACTCAGCGGTAAGACGCGAGACTAATTCGGGAGGTCGCCGGTTCGATTCCGGCCACCGGCAGTCCTGACTGAAAGGTTGTTTCCAAGGTTTTTCTCTGTCGTAAAGGCGAATGCTGGGATTGAGTTTTATTATCAGCCCTCGACATTCCTTCCCAGCTATCCACACACCCTAACATACCTTCAGGGTGCGAATTGACGGGGGAGGTAGGAGAGATTTCCCCCCCCCCCCCCCCCCCCACCTCTGGTACCCCTTACTACCCACGCAGGTACTATACTCGGGCATCTCCCCTCTGCCAAGCCGTCAATTATAGATTATTATTATTATTATTATTATTAGAAAGCAATAAAACTGAATACTCTCACAATAAAAAAGAAAAAAGAAAATATTTGATTTGAAAAGTTCAATTTCTTCAATTGAGCAACTAATGCCTGGTTTTATAGCTTTCAACTTAATATTTTGGTTGTCAGCTGATTTAATTCTAAAGCTTCTGATTGGTGGTTGCTGCAGGTTGAAAACAAGTTAGAGGAGGCTTAAATATTTAGTTGGAAGTCATAAGACCGGGAATAAATGAAGTTATGTCCTCTGATATAAAATTAATATATTTCCGTCACAAATAAAACAAAAAGTTGTTTGATGGTCTGTATTATATTATTATTATTATTATAATTATTATTATTATTATTATTATTATTATTATTATTATTATTATTATTATTATTATTGTTGTTATTATTATTATTATTATTATTATTATTATTATTATTACAATGATAATAATCGTAACCAACCCTACCTGTTCACTCGGGACTGACTGAGAGACCCATGAAGTCTTCGTTATCCTCCTGGGCTAGAGCCTTGGGCGCCGACGTGGTGGGGCGACGGTAGCGCTTCCAGGGGGGAACTCTGGTACTAGCAAGGTTCATGATCCAAGCGCTGGGGTCACGTGACTCATCTCTGCCACCTGTTACACGCAAGAGTAGTTACAAATTTTATTTATTTATTAACGTAAGTCCTTACACTTTATATGAGTAAGGACGGCTCGTGTAGAGTGCCCCAATAGGCGGGGACTCTCTTCAGCCCGCATTACGAAGAACATAACAACATAACAACATTAGGTGGCTCGTTGGTCCAGTGGTTAGCATCCCTGCTTCCAATGCAGAAGGTCCCGGGTTCAAATCCCGCTTCAGGCAGAAGTTTTTTTACTTCTAATGTGGATTCAATTCCATTACTTCTTGGCTTAAGGATGGTCACACAGATTTTTTAAGCATAAGATTTAAGGTTTAACGCGTAGTCGTAAAGTTGGATCATAGGAAACACGTACTGGCGTTCACACAAGTTTTAGTTTTAAGACGTTGTTTTTAGTTTTAAGACGTTGTTTTCATTGTTGAAACCTTATGCATTATGTCTTAAAAATCTGTGTGGACCAGCCCTTAGGAATAAGTAAACGGTGACTTTGGAGCCGTCCTAGCAACGAAGCACTCTATAAATTCAAAGTTGTTCTGAATCGGCCTTGTTGATTCTGGCATTTGTCCGCAGGTGTTCGCACTGTCCAATCACTGATTCATTCATATGTTTCATATTTGAAATATCAATCTTTGATTGGTTATCGCTCACTCGTCGATGGTGTTCGAAGCCTACAGGGTTGGTTTAGTCACTTTAAATTAAAGTCCTCCACTGCAAATCAGTTTAGTTACTGAGTGGGTAGACTCTAAATGTGAATTTATTTATTTATTTATTTATTTATTTTATTTAGATATAATATTAATATATATAAGCACTCAATGTTAAATGACAAATAAGATCAAAATAAGGGCTTTGAATATAATAATATAATAATGATATACAAATTATACAGAACAGCGTATGGTAGTTATGACGTAGGTATTTGCTTAGAGAGTTCATGAGGGGAAAAGGGGTATTTAAATTTTGGTTTTCGAGCAAATGAGATCGGAGACGTGAGCAAATGGTGAAGTTTGTGGGTTGTAGAATTTAATATACGTGTAGCGAAACGGGTTTGAAGGTCTTGAAGGCGTTCATGAATTGGAGCGAAGTTCATAATGGAGTACGTTGAGATGTTAGAGGTCCAGGGCGGTAGATTCCATAGTCGGCGGATGATTCTTCGCTCAAGTGAAGAGTAGCGGTCCAGCAGGTGATGCCAAATATTGTAATATTAGAAGTGAAGGATCTACACCACACTAGTAGCCCCCCCCCCCCCCCCCCCCCCCCAATGACTTAAGTCTAGATCCGCCACTGTTCTCCTACGGTATTTGGTAGTTCAAACCATCGATCCTGACTCCCTGTTATCTGCGGCGGCGAGTGTTCTGGCGTTAGTTCTGAGAACTGTGATAAGTTTAATGCTTGTTTGACACGACTGAGATAAGCAGTCATTGTGGCCTTTCGAAACAGTATATACTGCCTGGATTCATAAAGCCATTATCAATAATGTAAACAAATCTATTTTCGCTGAAATATTATGCAGTAGCACTGTAGGAAGGCGTCAACAACGCAACGGGATGCGTAACGCATGCCCCCCCCCCCCCCCCCCCCCCTCCCCACAAAGAAGGGTAAGCAGGTGCACAACTCCTCAGTTGAGTTCAGAGCTGTTGTCATGACTGTTTATCCTGCTTTGGTCGTATTAAAATGGACTAATAATTTTTAAATTAGGTTTTTGGATCAATAATAACAACAATAATAATAATAATAGTAATAATAACTATAATAATAAAAGTAATAATAATAATAATAATGCTATACCGGTACTAACATATTCATTTGGAATTATTAAATGGACACAGACAGAACTTCATGCCCTAGAAATTCTCACCCGCACAACATTCACCAAATACAGAAGTCATCACCCTAAGTCAGCAATAGAACGAGTGACTCTACCTAGAGAAAAAGGGGGAAGAGGCTTGATTGATTTAAACAATTTATATTATAAACAAATTGAAATTCTAAGAAAGTACTTTTATACAAAATGCCCACATTCACAACTTCATAGAGCTATAGTATCGGCAGACAAGTCGCTTTCTCCCCTCAATTTAAATGACGGAAATTTAAACTTGCTACAAAAACTTAATTCTGACACAGCAAAAGAGATCAGAATATCAGAAAAGACGTTACATAGCAGACATTATAAGGAACTTCTTAAGGATAGCGTCGATAGGGTAGCATCGAACAAATGGTTAACGTCCGGGGACATTTTCAGCGAAACAGAGGGATTTATGATCGCTATTCAAGATAAAGTAATCAAGACTAACAATTACAAAAAATACATACTGAAAGACGTCACAGTGGAAGATAAATGTAGAAAATGTAATATGAACGGTGAAACAATTGAACATATCGTATCTGGGTGCAAAATGCTTTGTCAAACAGATTATCTTCATAGGCATAACCAAGTTGCAAACATTGTACATCAAAAATTAGCCATGAAGTATAAACTTATAAACACAACCACTGCGTATTACAAATACAAGCCTGAAAAGGTATTAGATAGTAAAGACTACAAATTATATTACGACCGGGCAGTTATAACAGACCAAACCATACATCACAATAGACCGGATATTATATTTATTGACAAGAAGAAACAAGAAACGATTTTAATTGATGTTGCCGTCCCTTTATGCCACAATGTAGAGACAACTTGGCGGGAAAAGATAAACAGATATAAGGAATTATCTATTGAAATAAAAAGGTTGTGGAAGCAGAATAATGTAACTGTTATACCGTTAATTATATCAGCAAATGGCATTGTTCCACGTAAACTCCATGACAGTATTAAATTAATTGGTCTCCAACCGAACATATACATCGAGATGCAAAAAGCAATTATTTTGAACACGTGTAGGATAGTCCGAAAATTTTTGAACTAAGAAGAATGAAGACTTCAAGAAGCTCTCCATCCTGATGGTGGTTTTCGTGGTTTCCACCGTACAAAGAGCGAATGCTGGGATGAGTACAAATCGGCCACGACCGTACATAGCATCTACAGTTCGGTTTGGAAAAAATAATGTGGACAATGATATATTAAGTAGTTCTAAGTAGATTTTAATAAGGTAAACACATGGAAATACTTGACATTTGTGTCCGTACAACATGTTTATGCCGGTTTTGACCGAGTTTGTATGTATTGCAACAATAAAATAATAATAATAATAATAATTTTTTTTTTTTTTTTTTTTTTTTTCACAATCGCACAATCTTTATTATTATTAGAATACAAAATGAAAAGTACAGAACAACTTGTTCCACAAAGCCATGAGGCTTAACTGTGGATTACACAAAATAAATAACAGTTCAGTGCACAGTAAGATGGAAACAAAATGAAAATGACAGTAGAATATAATACAACATGGAACTAATAATGAGAACGATTACGACACAAAATATCAAGATAGAAGACAGTAAAACATATGCATGTTTGACAACTACTTTGAAATCACATGATTTTAATAAAGACAAAATTAAATTTATGAATACAACGATGAAAACCCAACAACTAACGTACAAACAAAGAATTGATATGAGATTAAATACTATTTAAATAAAAAGCCTTTAGCCCTCTTTTAATTATGCTAATTGAATTTAGTACTTTTAGGCTAAGTGGCAACTCGTTAAAAGTACGTGGAATAATTACTTTAAGCGTTCTCGCGCCGTGTTTGTTGAAATATTTAGGGATCCTATATACATGTGATATTTGAGAACGCGTGGTGATTGGATTTTGAAGAATCATTTTAAAATCATTTTTAAAATAAAACTGAAAAGCGAGTCTATACTTATATAGCATGTGGATAGGCAAAACGTTACCTTTTTTATAAACGCTGGACTCAACGCAGTCAATATTTCTATGAGATTTGGTAAAGAACGTGACCATTTGATGTTGCAAAGCTGTAATATGCCTTAGATTTGATAATGACGCGTTACCCCATGCTAATATACCGTACATTAATATTGATTCTGCTAGAGATAAGTAAACTGTTTTAAGAGTATCTGAAGGAAGCATAGTTTTTATACAATACATTTGACTGAGACATGATCTTAATTTATTACATAATTTATCGATGTGCGGAACCCAATTAAACCGATTATCAATTATTAATCCTAGATACATGTGGCTGTCAACGCAATCAATAACAGTATTACAAGTACAAGTTTCACCATGCATGCAATCATAGGAATGAGAGATAATTCTCACGGTGCTTAGCCGATCAATGTTTAAAGGGTTACATATATGCACGATTTTAGTTTTTGCTACGTTTATAACCAAACCGTTATCGTGGGCCCACAATAGTAAATTTTGAAAGTCAGTTTGTAGATAATGATTAGCAATGTTTAAGTTCTTATGAACGGCAATTAGAGCGGTATCATCAGCATATAAGTAAATTTTACACTTCCGCATGTACTTTACAATATTATTTACATAAATAAGGTATAGAATTGGTCCCAATATTGAGCCTTGAGGCACACCGGACTTGACAGCTAATTTTTTACTTAATGAACTTCCAATTTTGACCGCAACTTCTCTTTCACTCAAATAACTCTCAAACCATTTTAGCAATTGACCTCTAATTCCAACTTGTTCCAAGTTCCTTAAAAGTATTTTATGGTTGAGGGTGTCAAATGCTTTGCTGAAGTCAATGAACATGGCCACAACATGCATGTTGTCGTCTAATTTTGAATTAACAAAGTCTGAAAATTGCAATAAAAGATCTGACGTTCCTTTACCTTCCTGAAATCCATATTGTTGTTGTGTTATAATTTTATACTTTGCTAAATATTTTGTTAGGGCATTTGAAACACATCGCTCTAGAATTTTTTCTATAACTGGTAACAAAGCTATTGGTCTATAATTCCCATAATCCATATGATCACCCTTCTTGTATATAGGCCTTACAATAGATACTTTTAATTTCTGTGGTACCATACCTTCTTCAACTGATAAATTTATAAATTTGGCAATAATGGGACTTATCTCTTCACATATATTTTGAAGATCAATAACTCGTATGCCATCGATACCGGGTTGTTTGCGCTCCATTCCATTAATGATTCCCGCAACCTCCCTCGCAGATACTTTTGGCATAAAAAAAGATTGAACTTGCGACCTATCGTCGGTTTGTGGACACACCTTTTTACTACAAGAATGCTGTATGTTTTCAACTCCATCCACAAAACTATTAATAATAATAATAATAATAATAATAATAATAATAATAATAATAATAATAATAATAATAATAATAATAATAATAATAATAATAATAATAATAATAATAATAATAATAATAATAATAATAATAATAATAATAATAATAATAATAATAATAATAATCAAGGCTCAATAACATTACTCTGGGATAGTCAAGTCTACACAGATCGATATATTCAGCATAATAAGCCAGACATAATTATTAAAGATCATGAGAATAGACAATGTATTATGGTGGATGTAGCGGTGCCCTCTGACAATAACATCACAACTAAGGAGGCGCAAAAGAAAGCCAAATACAAAGACTTACAAATTGAAACCCAGAGAATGTGGGGGATGCGGACAAAGGTAATCCCGATCATAATTGGAGCGACAGGTGCCATCAGCAAAACATTTCAAAATTATTTAGAAGATATACCAGGACAACATAACACAAGGGAATTACAGAAGACAGCCATTCTGGGTACTGCTCGCATTTTGAGAAAGGTTCTATAACATTTTGATATCAGTTTTTATATTGAAGTCTTTATGTTATGTTTATATAATTGTTTTATGTAGAATTTATGACATTGCGTGGTCCTGCGATGCGGTGCGGGTGTTTTGGGTTGGCCCGGGCTCGTACCGCGTCGCACTGCAGGGCCACGCGGTGTCATGAATTCAACTATATTTGATTTATGTGTAATATAATAATCTTTGTGATATGTAAAATCTTTTTAAAATGTAATTATCTTTGTAATGTGTAAAATCTTTGTAATGTCATATTTTGTAATGTGTGGTTGCAGCACCTAAGAGGTGAGGATCACCTTTGGTGCTGTAGACTAATAATGTACCTGCCATCTGGTGATGTGATAAATAAAGATAATAATAATAGTAATAATAGTAATAATAATAATAATTATAATAATAATAATAATAATAATAATAATAATAATAATAATAATAATAATAATAATAATAATAATAATAATAATAACTTTACAGAAAATGCAACAAGCATCCAGTTTGTCGTGTAAACATCAAAGCTTCTCTCTTATCATTCGGACTTCGTATACGGAAGGAAGTGTTGAGGCCTAGAAAGAGGGGGGGGGGGAGGGGTGAGAGGGAGGGGAAGTCCGTATCGTTTCTTCCTGATAACATGAAATGATATTTCCCCAATGAGTCACACACAACACCAGTCTACTTTGTTTTCTAGTCATATTGCAACGACCCAGGCTTTTGGGCGTTGGTATATTGACTGAATTTACTTGTTTTATTATTTAGTTAGATGTTAAACAATTAATTAATTAATGAATTTATAGATTTCTCACTGTTTCGCCTCCACCACGACAGGTAGGGTTGTCGAGCCCAGATAGAAGTTAGAGCAATGTAACTTTATTATTCACTTGCATAGCCAAGAGGTATGTTCACTTTAGAATAGTGATCCCAAATTCTTATAATTGGATGTAGAGGAGATGGTTAACATGACACGACACTTTTATAGTTGTAAATGTTTATTTGCCATTTTAGATAGATTCTTAGCCACAGGTCGAGGTCTTTACATAGACTTAAAGAAAGAGGTTTGTAAAGCCTCAATCATGGTTGAAGCTGAAGCGCTTTGAAAAGGTTTAATGTTTAATACTTGGTCATCTAATAACCTGGTAATTGCCTTGTCGGTAAATACCGGACATTGATAAGGTAATGAAAGAATATTCCCCATTTCAAAATAATACACTTAACAATAATGTGGATTGACTCACCAATGGTTTCCTTTGGTATTAACTGATAGCTTTAGCGATGATTTAGAAGAGTACTCATTTAACACTTGAAATTATAAGAGCCTAAGCGATTTGGCGACTGAGTCCTGCCTGCGACGTCTCCTGCTCCATGTCCCGCTGTATAGTCGATGTGATTATGAGTGTCCTGTCCCCAAGGCGTGGGCCTGCTTATATAGGAACCCTCTTTTGGGGCTGTATACGTGCCGTGGATGTGTTATGTGTTTATGCGAATCATAATTATGAAGAAATCCTCGGACTGAGTTTCACCGATCAGAGTGTGTCGTAGTGATATTTGACCCTTTACTTATTGATTCATAACGGCGATTGCCGAATGAGTGGCCGAAAACAATCGGTGGGGTGAGTGCGTGTTTATTGCAACCGGACGAATTTAGATGTAAATGAGGTGTGAAGCTCAGTAACTGCACGGTAAGAAGTGTCTTGCGAAAGACGTAGGTAAAGTTATAGCCGTGATGTATTTGTATGTGATTCTATGTATCCAACCGTCACACATGTGTTTGTATTTGTATGTGGTTGTGAGTCATCCGAGAGGTAAGGTTGATAATGACTATGATGGTTATTATCCAACCGTCACAATATTCTGTAGGGAAATATATTTTGTTTTATTTTATTTATTACCTTCTTACGTTGTACAACTGATTTTGTCACATTAAGGTCATATAAAATTGAAAAGATTTACAACAGATGTTAATATCAGTCACAAAAATAAGACACTTTAAAAGTATACAGGCCCCGAATTATTAACTAGTCACAAAGTCAGTCAAAAGGAAATGCGTAGTCACCAAAAATAATAATAATGCCAAATGTATTTTCCAGAGAATTTTGAAATGCTTCGAACCCCAATTTAAAACGTTTCTAAATATGAACAATAATAATAATAATAATAATAATAATAATAATAATAAAAGTGTCTTAAATGTTTTCTTTTATATAAAAAATACAACCGCACTGGTACATGAACAAATACATTAGGAAAAAATGTATTATAAAAAGAAAAAAAATGGTGGAATTAATTAAGTACATATGTACTTTTCTTACAATTAACCCTTCTTAAAATTACACAATATAAAGTACCTTTTAAACTGACATTATCATATCATTATTCAAACCTTAAAACTAGACATGTAAGGGTGAAGTACACATACAAAGCACATCATAATATTGAGTAAGAGGATTATTAAGCTCTTTTGAGAAGATCAAAGCTATTTATTAAAACCAATTTGAGATTATTATTTTGGAGCCGTACGATATTTGCAACGGATTTTATGACGAATACGGTAAACAACATATTTTCGGTGTATGATTTTTGTATATTCCTGATCCTCAGTCTTACTTAAATCTAGGGTCACTGCGTGTTTTTAGTAAATAAATCTTAAATAAGGGAAGGATACCTCTACGTCAAAAACCCCACAAAATTTTAATTTATAAATTATATCACAAGAATGGGCTTCGAAATCGAAAATCTGAATCAACAGCGCACTGTGGTCTAGTAAGCTCTACATACTGAACGCTCTAATTGTTGTGTCTTACATTGTAATCAGTATTTTTTTATATAATTAGTTTTATTATGATATTTCATTCAGTCTGTAGGGCTTACCAAAAAACAGTACGCTGTTGATTTAGATTTTCGATTACTTGTTGCAATCTTGAGATATAATTAAAAAATTAAAATTGTCTGCGGTTTTTGACGTAGAGACTACCTTTCGCTGTCGAAATTTGTAATTGAGACGATATTCAGAATTAATGTACAAAGGGCCGTGACTTCTTCTATCTAAGGGTCCTTGATGCATCAATGACAACAATGCTCTCAACAATAACAACTAGTTTTAAAATGTTATGTGAAGGTGCATTTTTTTCACTGTTGTGCATTGTTGTCATTGAAGATCTATAGAGGGCCATGATTAATTCTAGATCAATTACAACAATGCTCACCAATGACAACAGTATTCGGTGCATTTTTCACTGTTGTGCATTGTTGTCATTGAAGATCTAGAGAGCCGTGATTAGCTCTATCTAAGGGCCCTAGATCATAATCACCTTGCATATCGCCTCCGCTCGGCGGTGGAATATCGAACTGCGTCTTGCCAGCGCTACCTGTCGGCTGTGTCTCGTACTGATCGGCGGCCATGACAGTTGCCGCCACACACAACACTACCAGAAGCTTCAATACAGACATGTTGCCTCGCTGACAGCTGTAGCACTACTGAACACACACTCGCTCTGTCTGTCTAGGCGGGCGGCGGAATGTGTTGCCAGCGCTACCTGTTGGCGGATTCTCGTACTGACCGGCGGCCATGACAGTTGCTACCAGTAGCTTCAATAGAGACGTGTTGCCTCGCTGACAGCTGCCGCTCTACTGAACACTCACTCTCTCTCGGCGTACAGGCAACCACAGACATCAACAACAAGGTCGGTACAATAGTAGTACTGTCATTCCGACCTTGATTACCTTACAGCTGATGCTTTCGTCACAGGCGAGGCACGCACTGTTTTTTGGTAAGCCCTACAGACTGAATAAAATATCATAACTATTATCATAGTAACATTAATTATATATAAAAATACTGATTACAATGTAAGACACAACTTAGAGCGTTCAGTATGTAGAAACCACAGTTGATTTAGATTTTCGATTTCGAAGCCCATTCTTGTGATATAATTCATAAATTAAAATTTTGTGCGGTTTTTGACGTAGAGGTATCCTTCCCATATTTAAGATTTATTTTCTCAAAACACCCAGTGACCCCAGAAACCAGCGAACCGCCCGAGACACACCCGCGCAAATACCGATCGCTGATTCGCTACGAACCCGTCGCCTGTGACGAAAGCATGTGTAAGGTAGTCTTGGGACAACTATATTCAACAGATTGGAGGGTTCGAAATCTTGTGTAACCGCTTCGTTCTTCTCGTCAACTGCTCGGCAGTCCAGGTTAGTGGTGGAACCTATATGACAGGTCAAAGTAACACCGTCCTTTCGGATGGGACGTAAAGCCGATGGTCCCCTTGGTACTTTTCTACAGTAGTAGGCTACGTGACGGTAGCCTACCCCTTCTACCCCCTAGCCTTTCCCTCGTCCCTTCCTCATTATCATTCACCAATCATCACTCATCAGGCTAAATAGGGCGTTGTACCCTACACTGGCCTAAATTACATTAAAATAAATAAAATAGATAATCTGTCACTAACGGGGCCGCTAGCTACGGTCCGTTATCTGCATAGGGTTTGTTGGGTTGCAGATTACGGACCGTCAGCTAACGGCCCCGTTAACGACCCGTTAGCCGATTGAAAAACCAGGCCTTAGTCGGAACCCAACCGGAAGCAACTTTGTGAGTTGTGCTAGGTTTTGTCTACTCGGATGTTTGAAAATTTTGGGCGCTGTACTTGGTCACGACGGGTAGCCTGAATAGCGCCGAATGGAACAACGCCGAATCTTTTTCGACGTAAATCCACCAGAACAACGCCGAATCGAATCTAACCTAACCTAACCTAACATAACCCGTGTATTACACGGAAAATGATTCGGCATTGTTCCAGTGGATTTACGTCGAAAAATATTTGGCGTTTTTCCAGTGGATCTACGTCGAAAAAGATTCGGCGTTGTTCCGGTGGATCTACGCCGAAAAAGATTCGGCGTTGCTCCAGGGTATAAGGTCTACTTTTTTTGGGTTAGGATTAAACTTGAAAGTGCAGTACACACGATCGATTCGGCGTTGTTCCATTCGGCGTTATTCAGTGTCCCCGTCACGGCGAGGGGTGAGGGGCACTACCTGACCAGCCAATTAGGATACTTTCTTGAGCAGATGTTTTTCTCGCAAAGCTGTGTTGTCGCATCTATCTCCCTTGTCAGTAAGGGGGAGGGGGGCGATGCACCGTAACGCACGCGTCTCTTCAAGGTAGGTAGGGTGGATCGGGCAACACTGAGGACAGTTTTCAAGTCGCGCGCGTTGAATTGATGCTCCGTCTTCAGCGTCCGGTTTGGTTCCGACTAAGATTGGCGTCCACTATTCAGTACTATCCATATCAACTACCACAAAAGGCAAATTTTGGGTTCTGTCGCGGCTGGTTTATTGCTCTCTATCAACAAACAAAATCTTAAATCTTAGGTAAGTGTGTAAAGGGTTCTTTATATTATAAAACTCATTAAATAAAACTATTATTGTAGGCAAGTTTTACAGACGATGAGAAATGTGAGAAATTACATGAAATACATAAAAATACGGAAAATACACAATTCATGTCTATGGATAACAAGTGATTACTTCTTTAAGCAATGATACTCCAAACCTCTCTTCTAGACAGTCCCACAAGTACCAATGTTTGCCTTGCCAATGTTTCGACATTTATTACAACGCTTATATTATTAACTTGCCTTGTTTGTCTGGACGGAATCTTTGAATCGATATTCCACCTACTTCTAGATGTCCGATCAAGCTAAATTTTTTTTGCACAGACGTATTCTTGATGACAATACATGAATCAATTGTCATTTACTAAATTGTCAATTAATTCATCATAATTAATTAATTAATGTTTTACATGGAAATCGATGAATCTTTGAATCGATATTTCACCTACTTTTAAATGTCCGATCAAGCTAAAATTTTGTACACAGACGTATTTCTAATGACCATACATGAATCAATTGTCATATTTACTAAATTGTCAATTAATTTATCATAATTAATTAATTCATGTTTTATATGGAAATCGATGTTTAACCCACTTCCCAACGTCAAATCGAATTGAAACATTTGGAGATTGTTTCACTATATTTATGTTATTACTTCGTTTGTGTACAGGTGCACTATATCTTGTTCACAAAGCATCCAACTACAAGGCTAAAGATTGTTGGGCATGCCCATAACCCTACACTGGCCATCCTGTCCTTTCATGAGACAGGAACACAACAATAAAATTAATTAATTATCCAACTACAAAATATTTGCAATAGTATTGTATATAAAGATCAGTTTGGCGGAGGACTTGCAATACCAAACCTCGACGTCAACCGATTCCTCAGTTTCTGTCTACAGCCTAAACGGCGCCAGCTATATTCAACATTTTAACCTAAATATGGTTGCACGCAACTGAATTCATTGGTATCGTTTATCTTTGCTTTTCTTATATGTTGTATGAAGGGACACAAGAACAACAAACACTTGTTAAATATGAATGCGATAAGTATCTAGCTAGAGAGGTTTCAAAACACATAAAATATTGACAGCCTAGGAAATTTGTGGCTCCCAACCGTGCCGTGTTGTATTGACGGATTTACGAATAACTACGTGGGCTGTGTCTCAAATCAATGTTTTTCGCTAGTGGACTAGCGTAGCTGACTAACCTAACAATTAGAAACAATTAATTATAACAATTGGTAATTATTGTTTTAATCAGCGCGGTATAGGCGAAGCAGGCCAAAATAGAGATTTGAGATACGCCCTTGATATGTGATATGTATGAGTAGGCCTATGTTGCCGTGGAGAAACAGTTGAAGCAAATTGCAATTAATAAAACAAACATTGAAGTTGTAAATAAATTAATTTATTCTTCAAAATAATCTTACGCATATTTCTTAGTTCAAACTGGGATAAATGGATACATCTTGCTTTGATGTTTTGGAAACGTTTCTCACTTTTTATCTAGCTCAACATTGACCCAGTATTGGTTGCGTTGATGTAACCATACACACGGAGGCTAAAACTTGAGGAAGAAAACAAATAAAAACGATTTTCGAATCGCCGTGTATCAGCAAAGTAAACAACGAATTTAAACACAGTCGAATATTACAATTGTTACAAGTTTCATTTGTTATAATTAATGTATTCGAAAAATCAATAAATATCGCATCTTTTTCAATATTTGAAAGTTTTGTAATTCATTGCTTACGTGATACAAAATGAAATAATACACGGGATGAATTACATTTTTTAATAGCATAAAGCGTTAACAAAATATATATAGTCTAAATCAACATATTTAGTTAGTTAGATTCGTAGTATTTTTGTTTATGGGTCGAAGGTCGTCAAAGCATGGATTTATAATAGATACAACTCCATGGTCAAAGCACGTAAGAAGGGAGAAAATGCCGGTTCTGGCGCAGGACATGACCTTTGACCTTGACCCCGCCGCCACTGCCTGCCGCTCGTCACCGCGAGGCGCTTGATTAGTCACTGTGTGACCTTGAACAGATTGCAACTCAGGATGACTCCGCCCACCACTCACTGGTTGGAGACGAGTTCGAGTTTTTCTAACAGCTGGGTCGAGTATTTAGAAAAAAAATGACTCATCCACAACAATCACAAGGCATTGTTGATGACACAGGTTCGTCACCTACCTACTGCAATCATTGTATATAGTTCAAACTTACTATGCATAGATCTCCGCAGTAAACAAATGAATATTCTAAGAATTTAATCAAACATAAAAAGTTTTAAAATAAAGAAAAAATCAATAGTAATTAGGGGTTAGATTATCATCGAAGTTGAGATGAGGTTAAGGGTACGATTAAAAAGAAATAAGATTATCAAAGAGTTCAATGTACTACTTTATTTATATCACCAACGTGCTACGCCATATCGAAAAGATTAGAAGTGCTATTTGCTACCAATTAAATGTTCGGATATGACCAGCTTCTTTTCATCGCGGAGAGCTTAGCGAAAGCAAAAGAGAGAGAGAGAGAGAGGGAGAGAGAGAGAGAGAGAGAGAGAGAGAGAGAGAGAGAGAGAGAGAGAGAGAGAGAGAGAGAGAGAGAGAGAGAGAGAGAGAGAGAGAGAGAGAGAGAGAGAGAGAGAGAGAGAGAGAGAGAGAGAGAGAGAGAGAGAGAGAGAGAGAGAGAGAGAGAGAGAGAGAGAGAGAGAGAGAGAGAGAGAGAGAGAGAGAGAGATACTGTGTACCACCCACAGCTCTGTCGAGGGATCGCGAACCCTACCTTCTTAATAGACTCAAAAGAGCTATATCAGACTACAAGACTACTGTTTGCATGTTCGTGTGATTGTGTATATTCCATAAAACGCATTTTTTTTAAATAACCCAATCATTTTTCGTTTCTTTACTATTTTAAATACCCTGTATAAACTAACAGTATGTCAGTGACAATATATTACCAATGTTATTTCATGTAAACCACTCGAACCGAGGATATTACGCATCACGTTGTTCTTTGATTTACACATTAAAATGTACATATTTTTGCATGTATACAAATCAACAAAAATAGACTCAACTAGTATTTGTTTTTAAATATATTTCAAATTTTTTAAAATTTTATAACAATGAAAGTTCTTAGTTGTTAATACCATGATGCAACTAATTGTCTTCAAAGTATAAATAGTGACACCATCATAGTTGCTATGATGCTTATCATCATGTGGTATGCTTGCGTCTAGAGATACGTTTTTTTTTTTTGTGACGTCGATTTTAGATACTGTACTGGTGAACTGAAATCAGTGAAAGTTTTGAAAACACTACAAAATGCTAATTTTTTTATAATATATAATCTCACACACCTGTTTCCAAAATCGAGCCAGGAAGTGGTTGGCCCTCCAAACTCCGAGGCATAGAATCCATTAATAATAAAATAGAAAAATTCATACCAAATGTAAAATCAATCAATGCTAAAACACATATCTCTACTTATGTCATATCAAAATTGTTAATTTATTTTATTTTACTTCATACTTGCATCAATTTAAATAGAATTGGTTTTTATATAGCTTGTTATTTTGTCTATTTGAGGGTTACAGTGGTACATAGATTTATCGTGAATGTTATCTATAGTACATTAAGTTATTCAAGTTCTATATAGGATATGTTGAGATGGAAAGGATTTAAATAAGAGAGAAGTACACAAACGTAGATGATATTCTTTTATTATAATGTAATACAGATTTAATGTTACACTTAAAAAGTCAAACAAATAGTATATGTAAACCAGATGGTGAATCACACTAGAGCAAGATATTCCAGTCTCTAATTCGAACTTTAGTGCGAATCACCTCCAGATATATTTACATTACATATACTTTACAATCACATTTTTTTAATTTTATAATGTCCATACGCAAATGTAGTAACACCATCAGAGTTGATGTAACGTTTATCATCGTATGGAGAGAGGGTCTGCTTCCTTTGTTTGATTGTATATAGTTCATGATTTATACTTCTAATAGATACCATACCAGCACTGTACATTTTTCGGAATAATAAACACTTTCTATAGTCAGCGTGTCGAATATGATGTTTTAAAGTTGCTCTTACAATGCCCTTACCCACTTTTTTATTATTATCAGAGTCATTAGCTAAAATGGAGTACATCTTAGCTCTCAAACCAACAAACTCTCGAACAGGCTTACCTTCCATTTCATCCTTAAATTTTCCCAGAACTTTCATGTTTTTCTTACTAAAAAGTGTGTGATCTTTAGGAAAATTAGACGTGTCAAACAAATGTTCATCTGACTTCATGTCCTCGTAAAGATCTTTTGTTTCAATTTCGTAACACAGAGAGTCAGTATCAGTGAAAAGAAGCTGTGCTCGATTGCCATACTTATTTTTTGTGTAATTGTAGTGAAAGTCATACATTACAGCTTTACTTAAATCTAAAATACTAAAGCCTGCATATATTGGACGGTTTAAAATAAGAGTTTTCTTCTTACTATGCACAGCTACTAAGTTATTTTGAAACATTTTAAATCCTTCAAAGGCGGGAGAAGCCACAAGTTTTAACATTCTTCTTTTATTGTTCACGAGTGTAACATTGATTCGTTTACGCATATTTTCTATTAATTTACCAAAAAGACTGTTGACCATCAATTTGTATAGATTACGCTCGAAGGTGTTGTGAGCATTCTGGCGTTTATTTGTGTTGAAATCTACATATGGCTTCAACCAAGGGCTTTGGCTAAATTCAAGCACTTTATGAACTTTTAAGAGCTTCATACCTAATGATAGGTACTGCTTCAAATTTCTGTAGTGTATAATGTAGTTCTTTTTATTGTTTAGGTTTGGAGTCAACTTAGTGACTTTAGTATTCAACCTGATATCTAAATCATCTACAAGATTTTCACTGTATGGCGATATCATATTTTCGAAATAGTAATTTTTTCTGGAGCTAGAGGATAATCATTATGTATATCATGTAACTCTACTGGATATTCCAAATCTACTTCTAATATGTAGCCGGTGTTTGAGTCGTTAGGTACATTCTCAAATGTAATATTTTCAATCTCACCTTTAGTCAACCATTTGAACCCACTAATGGGGAGATAATCAGACATGGCCACACCGTATAGATTGTTACAATCCCAATACGTAATAAATTTGGATGGTTTATCAGAATCAAACCCCTCAACATATTTATTATTAGCTTCCGAGAATCGTTTAGATATTGTAGATACACCCCCTCTTATTCCATTTTCAATAAACAAGTACATATTCGGGTCTGTAAACAATTCTAATTGAACACCAGTCATCTTCAAACAAGCATGGAATGTGAGACCAGAGCTGGTGTAATTGTGCGCTGGATCTAATCCGTAATTATCTAAACATAGTAATCTAAAATTTTCAAAAACATCAGCTAAAAGACATACATCAGTTTTTACGTATAAATCCTGATATTCACCAAGGTTTTTTATGTCGAAAGCTTTCCAAACATCGACAGCGTGTTTATAGTCAATATCACTTAAATCTTCACCTGTAAGAACATTGTGAAAGAACTTTTGTGCTGGTAGATTAGTTTCAAGAAATTTTTCTTCAGAATCAAGATAATCATATGGGAACACTCCCTTACGTAAAAGAAGATGAATTTTATCTTGATGAAAACATTTTTTAAGTGTTACAAACCGGTCAATTCCGTAACCAACAAGATTATTTACCAATGAATCTAGTGAATCGTTTAAAAACTGGTACGAGTCAATGAAACGAAGATTTGATACAGAAAAAGAGATGTACTTTTCAACGGTGTTGGGGATGACTGAAATGCTTCTGTTTTTAATTTTACCAAGTTTTTGCATTATTAGATGCGAGTCATATCCTCGTAGGTTATGAAAAACAACTGGTATATATTTCGCTTGTGTGTAAGCTAGATTACATTTATTGTGGACGGCACCTCGATAAATACCATCTAAATGGTTGTGATCTCTTACCCGATCCAAGCCTAAAGCTTTGTTGCAAATATGACAAATAACAGCTTCTTTAAATGATTTTTTGTCATGATCTGTCATAACTATAGGGACTACCTTGGACATAATTTTACATAAGTTATCCTCTTCACTTAACATTGCATCTAAAAACTTGTCGACTGCTTGTGAACCCCGATAAACTACAGGTTGTTTTAAGGAGTTACCTTTAGAATCAACAATAACATAGGAAAATCCCGATGGTTCATGATTTGTGACTTGAGTTGTGTGTGATATATCACTTGTTTGGTCGCAACCTAAGATCTTTCTAGAAATACACTCAAAATCAGCATATATAATGAATGGTACTTTTAATGAGAATTGAACATCTTTGAATTTTAAAATATTGTCTTCTTCGGTGGGTAATTGAATTTTTTGTGGATCGTGTTGACTACATAATGTATGATGTTCCTCTCTTAGCTTTTGAGTAGTAAATCTATGTAGGCACAGATAACAGTAAAATTTTCTGTGTTCATACTTTGTTAAAGAGTGTAAGAGTCGGTTGAAATCCTTAATGAGAAAGTAGTGTGAGTTGTTTTCATTCGATATGTACAATAAATTTACATGCTCTTCACAATGAACTTTTGTTATACGAACAGGAAATATGTCTTTATCATACCCAAAAACGTTTATAGAAATATTATTGTTTTTCTCAAAAATATCAAGTTTTGATATCTTTACTGGATAATCAATACCACTCATGTTAAGTTCAGATTCTAGATGTTCATATTTACTCACACGTTGCGAATTTTTAGTTTGTGGATAGAGATGCGCGAGAACTGACCATAGAAAGCATTTATTGTCGCGATAATTTTGTATGTTGACTATCGATTTAGATGATTTCAATTTTGATGGTAGAGGTATGTAGCTACTCCCTGCTAGAGGCGCGTATTGTACAACTTTTAATTCTAAATAGTAAACATGTTCTAGACCCCAATTACTACCATCCTTTTGAAAAGTACTTGATAAAGCATTAATTTTTTGAAATGCATCACTAAATTGATCATCAAAATCGTTTTCCTCAAGGAGTGTATAACACACGCTTCTAAAACAGGGAGACGTAAATTGAGGTTCACCTTCCATCTCCCGTGAAAACCGTACAAACATTGATATGTACCATTTAACACCTTTAAACGTACTAAGATTTTTCAAAACCAACTCTTTGACCTTATCATTGTGGTTGTTTAAAAAAAGAAGCAGATCTCTCTCATACATGGTGTTTTTAAACTTGTATGATTTGGCGACTCCATCGAAAGATTCATCACAGGAAACGTTATCAGCACATGGTCCGTTGTTAAAGCTGTCATCATCAACTTCCATAGGTGTCACTTCCGGATTGGCGGTTTTGATTGCAGATTCGAGCTTATGTTGATGGACGTGTTTCAAATAATCATCTTTAATTGCGAACTCCTTTGTGCATAAAGCACATTGAAACAACATGGAGTGATCTCTCTTGACGTGATTTTTCAGGTTATCTTCACGTGTAAAAGAAGCAGGACACAATTTACACTTGAAGGATGTGGTGAGATTGTGGGCGACTCTCTTGTGACGTAGCAGTGCTCTTTTCCATTTGAAAGCTTCGTCACACACCTCACATACGTATGCACGATTCCTGGTAGATTCCATCTCGTTGTACTTTCAAACTATATTAACAAGAGAGATGGATTAAGTTTTTGTTTAAGGTTTACAATTATCGCTAAACAATATGACATATACAAATTAACTATATTTACCTTGATTGGTAATAGAATGGTGTTTTCAGCTTGATAATGTATCGGTCGTAATGTGTGCAGAAGTGATTAGTTTTAGATATTCACTCTGTATTCATAAAAAAGAGGAACGAGTATGGATAAACGTAAAAATATATCCCGTCTTGATTGTTTATCTTGAAATGTTTACAGTATGATAATACAAAAATAGTCAACTAAAGAGGTCTCTTGTAGTTATCCCTTCAATAGATTGTTAATGACTGAGCCGATCCTCAGTTTGACGACCTATTTAAATTAAATGAGCAACAGAGCGCGGACCGCGTAGAAAACGATTAAAAAGAAACGACGCGCTCCAAGCGGACAAAGCAGGAAGCTCACCGCTAAGATGAGGTTCTTACGATTGTTGAGTTAAACATAGGAACTTTACAATCTTCCAAATTAAATAAAGAATTAACTGTTTAATAAAATAGCATTACGATCATTATCGTAGATTAAATTGTAAAGAAATCTAGACGATAGTGATAGTGTGTGCTGGAGTGGTTATCTAATAACTAAACACTTGCTCCACGCAAGGCTATCAACTTCCTGCGTGTGCATACATGTCAGTAGAAGAGTAGGTTAGTATTACTTATTATTCACTTCATGGGTATTAGGATGCAGACTCGCGAAGATAATATTATGGCTGTGAGCTGACAGAACTCGATGGGTAGTCAACACTAGAGTGAAGCGTATTATTTCATTTTTGTCAATTTTTTTTTTTTTTTTTTACAATAATTAAACCATTTGTAAATACTATTTGTAAGCATTGTTAATTTAAATGCATGGATATGATTAACTGCTTTTCGTAACGTAGAACGCGTCTGTAAGTAAGGTCCCCTCGCACAAGTGTGCGTGTGTGAGAGAGAGAACCAGACAGACAGACAGAGAGAGCGACTAACATCTGATGCGACAAGATTGAACTTGCATTACTTCCTTCAAACGCACGTGTGCTCAAGGTCAACAACACCACATGCAGCGAAATTCATGGACTAGATAACTCCAGACATAACATCTGATGCGACAAGATTGAACTTGCATTACTTCCTTCAAACGCACGTGTGCTCAAGGTCAACAACACCACTGTCTGTCTGTCTGGTTCTCTCTCTCACACACGCACACTTGTGCGAGGGGACCTTACTTACAGACGCGTTCTACGTTACGAAAAGCAGTTAATCATATCCATGCATTTAAATTAACAATGCTTACAAATAGTATTTACAAATGGTTTAATTATTGTAAAAAAAAAAAAAAAAAAATTGACAAAAATGAAATAATACGCTTCACTCTAGTGTTGACTACCCATCGAGTTCTGTCAGCTCACAGCCATAATATTATCTTCGCGAGTCTGCATCCTAATACCCATGAAGTGAATAATAAGTAATACTAACCTACTCTTCTACTGACATGTATGCACACGCAGGAAGTTGATAGCCTTGCGTGGAGCAAGTGTTTAGTTATTAGATAACCACTCCAGCACACACTATCACTATCGTCTAGATTTCTTTACAATTTAATCTACGATAATGATCGTAATGCTATTTTATTGAACAGTTAATTCTTTATTTAATTTGGAAGATTGTAAAGTTCCTATGTTTAACTCAACAATCGTAAGAACCTCATCTTAGCGGTGAGCTTCCTGCTTTGTCCGCTTGGAGCGCGTCGTTTCTTTTTAATCGTTTTCTACGCGGTCCGCGCTCTGTTGCTCATTTAATTTAAATAGGTCATCAAACTGTGGATCGGCTCAGTCATTAACAATCTATTGAAGGGTTAACTACAAGAGACCTCTTTAGTTGACTATTTTTGTACTATCATACTGTAAACATTTCAAGATAAACAATCAAGACGGGACATATGTTTACGTTTATCCATACTCGTTCGTCTTTTTTATGAATACAGAGTGAATATCTAAAACTGATCACTTCTGCACCCATTACGGCTGATACATTATCAAGCTGAAAACACCATTCTATTACCAATCAAGGTAAATATAGTTAATTTTTATATGTCATATTGTTTAGCGATAATTGTAAACCTTAAACAAAAACTTAATCCATCTCTCTTGTTAATATAGTTTGAAAGTACAACGAGATGGAATCTACCAGGAATCGTGCATACGTATGTGAGGTGTGTGACGAAGCTTTCAAATGGAAAAGAGCACTGCTACGTCACAAGAGAGTCGCCCACAATCTCACCACAACCTTCAAGTGTAAATTGTGTCCTGCTTCTTTTACACGTGAAGATAACCTGAAAAATCACGTCAAGAGAGATCACTCCATGTTGTTTCAATGTGCTTTATGCACAAAGGAGTTCGCAATTAAAGATGATTATTTGAAACACGTCCATCAACATAAGCTCGAATCTGCAATCAAAACCGCCAATCCGGAAGTGACACCTATGGAAGTTGATGATGACAGCTTTAACAACGGACCATGTGCTGATAACGTTTCCTGTGATGAATCTTTCGATGGAGTCGCCAAATCATACAAGTTTAAAAACACTATGTATGAGAGAGATCTGCTTCTTTTTTTAAACAACCACAATGATAAGGTCAAAGAGTTGGTTTTGAAAAATCTTAGTACGTTTAAAGGTGTTAAATGGTACATATCAATGTTTGTACGGTTTTCACGGGAGATGGAAGGTGAACCTCAATTTACGTCTCCCTGTTTTAGAAGCGTGTGTTATACACTCCTTGAGGAAAACGATTTTGATGATCAATTTAGTGATGCATTTCAAAAAATTAATGCTTTATCAAGTACTTTTCAAAAGGATGGTAGTAATTGGGGTCTAGAACATGTTTACTATTTAGAATTAAAAGTTGTACAATACGCGCCTCTAGCAGGGAGTAGCTACATACCTCTACCATCAAAATTGAAATTATCTAAATCGATAATCAACATACAAAATTATCGCGACAATAAATGCTTTCTATGGTCAGTTCTCGCGTATCTCTATCCACAAACTAAAGATTCGCAACGTGTGAGTAAATATGAACATCTGGAATCTGAACTTAACATGAGTGGTATTGATTATCCAGTAAAGATATCAAAACTTGATATTTTTGAGAAAAACAATAATATTTCTATAAACGTTTTTGGGTATGATAAAGACATATTTCCTGTTCGTATAACAAAAGTTCATTGTGAAGAGCATGTAAATTTATTGTACATATCGAATGAAAACAACTCACACTACTTTCTCATTAAGGATTTCAACCGACTCTTACACTCTTTAACAAAGCATGAACACAGAACATTTTACTGTTATCTGTGCCTACATAGATTTACTACTCAAAAGCTAAGAGAGGAACATCATACATTATGTAGTCAACACGATCCACAAAAAATTCAATTACCCACCGAAGAAGACAACATTTTAAAATTCAAAGATGTTCAATTCTCATTGAAAGTACCATTCATTATATATGCTGATTTTGAGTGTATTTCTAGAAAGATCTTAGGTTGCGACCAAACAAGTGATATATCACACACAACTCAAGTCACAAATCATGAACCATCGGGATTTTCCTATGTTATTGTTGATTCTAAAGGTAACTCCTTAAAACAACCTGTAGTTTATCGGGGTTCACAAGCAGTCGACAAGTTTTTAGATGCAATGTTAAGTGAAGAGGATAACTTATGTAAAATTATGTCCAAGGTAGTCCCTATAGTTATGACAGATCATGACAAAAAATCATTTAAAGAAGCTGTTATTTGTCATATTTGCAACAAAGCTTTAGGCTTGGATCGAGTAAGAGATCACAACCATTTAGATGGTATTTATCGAGGTGCCGTCCACAATAAATGTAATCTAGCTTACACACAAGCGAAATATATACCAGTTGTTTTTCATAACCTACGAGGATATGACTCGCATCTAATAATGCAAAAACTTGGTAAAATTAAAAACAGAAGAATTTCAGTCATCCCCAACACCGTTGAAAAGTACATCTCTTTTTCTGTATCAAATCTTCGTTTCATTGACTCGTACCAGTTTTTAAACGATTCACTAGATTCATTGGTAAATAATCTTGTTGGTTACGGAATTGACCGGTTTGTAACACTTAAAAAATGTTTTCATCAAGATAAAATTCATCTTCTTTTACGTAAGGGAGTGTTCCCATATGATTATCTTGATTCTGAAGAAAAATTTCTTGAAACTAATCTACCAGCACAAAAGTTCTTTCACAATGTTCTTACAGGTGAAGATTTAAGTGATATTGACTATAAACACGCAGTCGATGTTTGGAAAGCTTTCGACATAAAAAACCTTGGTGAATATCAGGATTTATACGTAAAAACTGATGTATGTCTTTTAGCTGATGTTTTTGAAAATTTTAGATTACTTTGTTTAGATAATTACGGATTAGACCCAGCGCACAATTACACCAGCTCTGGTCTCACATTCCATGCTTGTTTGAAGATGACTGGTGTTCAATTAGAGTTGTTTACAGACCCGAATATGTACTTGTTTATTGAAAATGGAATAAGAGGGGGTGTATCTACAATATCTAAACGATTCTCGGAAGCTAATAATAAATATGTTGAGGGGTTTGATTCTGATAAACCATCCAAATTTATTACGTATTGGGATTGTAACAATCTATACGGTGTGGCCATGTCTGATTATCTCCCTATTAGTGGATTCAAATGGTTGGCTAAAGGTGAGATTGAAAATATTACATTTGAGAATGTACCTAACGACTCAAACACCGGCTACATATTAGAAGTAGATTTGGAATATCCTGTAGAGTTACATGACCTACATAACGATTATCCTCTAGCTCCAGAAAAAATTACCATTTCGAAGAATATGATATCGCCATACAGTGAAAATCTTGTAGATGATTTAGATATTAGGTTGAATACTAAAGTCACTAAGTTGACTCCAAACTTAAACAATAAAAAGAACTACATTATACACTACAGAAATTTGAAGCAGTACCTATCATTAGGTATGAAGCTCTTAAAAATTCATAAAGTGCTTGAATTTAGCCAAAGCCCTTGGTTGAAGCCATATGTAGATTTCAACACAAATAAACGTCAGAATGCTCACAACACCTTCGAGCGTAATCTATACAAATTGATGGTCAACAGTCTGTTTGGTAAATTAATAGAAAATATGCGTAAACGAATCAATGTTACATTGGTGAACAATAAAAGAAGAATGTTAAAACTTGTGGCTTCTCCCGCCTTTGAAGGATTTAAAATGTTTCAAAATAACTTAGTAGCTGTGCATAGTAAGAAGAAAACTCTTATTTTAAACCGCCCCATATATGCAGGCTTTAGTATTTTAGATTTAAGTAAAGCTGTAATGTATGACTTTCACTACAATTACACAAAAAATAAGTATGGCAATCGAGCACAGCTTCTTTTCACTGATACTGACTCTCTGTGTTACGAAATTGAAACAAAAGATCTTTACGAGGACATGAAGTCAGATGAACATTTGTTTGACACGTCTAATTTCCCTAAAGATCATACACTTTTTAGTAAGAAAAACATGAAAGTTCTGGGAAAATTCAAGGATGAAATGGAAGGTGAGCCTGTTCGAGAGTTTGTTGGTTTGAGAGCTAAGATGTACTCTATTTTAGCCAATGGCTCTGATAATAATAAAAAAGTGGGTAAGGGTATTGTAAGAGCCACTTTAAAACATCAAATTCGACACGATGACTATAGAAAGTGTTTATTATTCCGAAAAATGTACAGTGCTGGTATGGTATCTATTAGAAGTATAAATCATGAACTATATACAATCAAACAAAGGAAGCAGACCCTCTCTCCATACGATGATAAACGTTACATCAACTCTGACGGTGTTACTACATTTGCTTATGGACATTATAAAATTAAAAAAATGTGATTGTAAAGTATATGTAATGTAAATATATCTGGAGGTGTTTCGCACTAAAGTTCGAATTAGAGACTGGAATATCTTGCTCTAGTGTGATTCACCATCTGGTTTACATATACTATTTGTTTGACTTTTTAAGTGTAACATTAAATCTGTATTACATTATAATAAAAGAATATCATCTACGTTTGTGTACTTCTCTCTTATTTAAATCCTTTCAATCTCAACATATCCTATATAGAACTTGAATAACTTAATGTACTATAGATAACATTCACGATAAATCTATGTGCCACTGTAACCCTCAAATAGACAAAATAACAAGCTAGATAAAAACCGATTCTATTTAAGTTGATGCAAGTATGAAGTAAAATAAAATAAATTAACAATTTTGATATGACATAAGTAGAGATATGTGTTTTAGCATTGATTGATTTTACATTTGGCAAGAATTTTTCTATTTTATTATTAATTGATTCTATGCCTCAGAGATTGGAGGGCTAACCACTTCCTGGCTCGATTTTTGGAAACAGGTGTGTGAGATTATATATTATAAAATTAGCATTTTGAAGTGTTTTCAAAACTTTCACTGATTTCAGTTCACCAGTACAGTATCTAAAATCGACGTCACAAAAAAAAAAACGTATCTCTAGACGCAAGCATACCACATGATGATAAGCATCATAGCAACTATGATGGTGTCACTATTTATACTTTGAAGACAATTAGTTGCATCATGGTATTAACAACTAAGAACTTTCATTGTTATAAAATTTTAAAAAATTTGAAATATATTTAAAAACAAATACTAGTTGAGTCTATTTTTGTTGATTTGTATACATGCAAAAATATGTACATTTTAATGTGTAAATCAAAGAACAACGTGATGCGTAATATCCTCGGTTCGAGTGGTTTACATGAAATAACATTGGTAATATATTGTCACTGACATACTGTTAGTTTATACAGGGTATTTAAAATAGTAAAGAAACGAAAAATGATTGGGTTATTTAAAAAAATGCGTTTTATGGAATATACACAATCACACGAACATGCAAACAGTAGTCTTGTAGTCTCTGATATAGCTCTTTTGAGTCTATTAAGAAGGTAGGGTTCACGATCCCTCGGCAGAGCTGTGGGTGGAACACAATCTCTCTCTCTCTCTCTCTCTCTCTCTCTCTCTCTCTCTCTCTCTCTCTCTCTCTCTCTCTCTCTCTCTCTCTCTCTCTCTCTCTCTCTCTCTCTCTCTCTCTCTCTCTCTCTCTCTTTTGCTTTCGCTAAGCTCTCCGCGATGAAAAGAAGTTGATCATATCCGAACATTTAAATGGTAGCAAATAGCACTTCTAATCTTTTCGATATGGCGTAGCACGTTGGTGATATAAATAAAGTAGTACATTGAACTCTTTGATAATCTTATTTCTTTTTAATCGTACCCTTAACCTCATCTCAACTTCGATGATAATCTAACCCCTAATTATTATTGATTTTTTCTATATTTTAAAACTTTTTATATTTCATTAAATACTTAGAATATTCATTTGTTTACTGCGGAGATCTATGCATAGTAAGTTTGAACTATATACAATGATTGCAGTAGGTAGGTTACGAACCTGCGTCATCAACAATGTTATGTGATTGTTGCGGATGAGTCATTTTTTTTTTTTTTTTAATACTCTACTCAGCTGTTAGATAAACTCGAACGCGTCTTCAACCAGTGAGCGGTGGGCGGAGTCATCCTGAGTTGCAATCTGTTCAAGGTCACACAGTGACTAATCAAGCGCCTCGCGGTGACGAGCGGCAGGCAGTGGCGGCGGGGTCAAGGTCAAAGGTCATGTCCTGCGCCAGAACCGGCATTTTCTCCCTACTTGT
>OX246749.1:39658155-39810655 GCA_945910005.1 Isoperla grammatica
CTTGGCTACGATTAAAAGAGCGCCGTAACTTTCACTCTCTCTGTCTTCTACATAGAATTCTTAAAACATCAATTCCAGCTTACCTTTCATCAAATTTTTAATACCTTCATTCCAATCACGAATTTAACACTAGATCAAGATCAGGTATGCAACTCGCTTTTCCAATACATCGAACAAAACTATTAGATAATTCTTTCACAATAAATGCCATACGTACCTGGAATGCCCTACCTATAGAAATAAGGGATGTTCACCATGATAATCTTAGCCTGTTCAAATATAAACGTTTCATTATTACTTAGAAAACAAATAGGAATTTTACATTTTATAATTAGCATCATAACAATGGAGATGAAAACGGCGGAGGTGCACAGGACGGAACACAGGTCGACTCACTGACGTAGGTGGAAGTGGAACTCTAGTATGAATGGGACGGATGAATGCTGAATACGTTTAGATATAAGAATAATATTAATGTACCTAGCTTTATAGTTTCATAATTATTTATGATTATTATGTCATAGTTGTTTAGTTATTTTTAGTGTTATCATCATTACGACACACATTATCAATTTTGTCTCTTTCTCTCTCCTGTATTAACATGTGGTAATAATATATGTTTGTAATTGTTTGACAACGTGGTTGGATGGTAGAAAATGCCTCACGGGCATTAATCTCGCCACTAATAAAGACGACAATCAATCTCTCTCTCTCTCTCTCTCTCTCTCTCTCTCTCTCTCTCTCTCTCTCTCTCTCTCTCTCTCTCTCTCTCTCACTCTATTTTCCCAGAGACTGCTGCACCTTATCGTGGTGGGCCGGCGGAAGCGTATGCTTCTGGTAGGGCCACCCCATGGACCAACGATAGCCTTCCTTACAGGAATATTATTGTATCATGGGGGCACCCTACCCGGACAGGTAGAGGTGGAGAAGCTAGACGAAAGACAAGTCCACGTCCTCCCCTTTCCCTCCCTTTACGTCCCTTTCATCCAAATATACCTGACGTTTTATCATGGTTATAATTACATAGTACGTTTTGTAGTAGCTGTAGGAAGTTATGTTTTTCCTATTTCGCATCTTAGTTGTTATTTTCTCATGTTGTCTTTTTATAATTATTTCATTGTATAGTGTAGTGTAGGTACAGTTGTATTTAAATATCCTGGGGTATTTCTAAATCAGTTTGTAACTGAATTAGGATTACCTTACAAATTAATAAATTAAATAAATAAATATAAAGCTTCTTTAAAATAGAAAATAGACGTCAGAGAGGTACTTTAAAAAATATCTATTAAGGGGTTTTGATTACAATGGAAGTGGAACAAAAGGAACCTTAAATTAACTAATAGGAAATCATAAATTTTTATTTCAAAATAATTTACAAAAATAATTATGTCTTGTATTTTATTTAGATACGAGAGTGAAAAGCTAATGTATGTGTTAAGAAATAACATACCATTTTGAATACAAGAAACAATAATTGTAAATTCTTTTATATGCAAACCCGTCAATCCCCTGGCGAAGGTTCGGTAGACCTCAAAGTTATTAGTTTTATAAGGTTGCTATTATTACTGAAAAGCAACCCCTATACCGTATGAGTGTTTAAATTGTGGAACTTGTTTTACACACTAGACAGAGGCGACACGCAACACTAGTGCGCTCTAGCGGCAAGTGTTGATACCAAATACCGTAGTGGAATAATACAGGACACTGCCTGTGTTTAACACACTAGACAGCGGCGACACGCATCACTAGTGCGCTCTAGCGGCAAGTGTTGATACCAAATACCGTAGTAGAATAATACAGGACACTGCCTGTGTTTAACACACTAGACAGCGGCGACACGCAACACTAGTGCGCTCTAGCGGCAAGGGGTGATACCAAACACCGTAGTAGAATAATACAGGACACTGCTGGCCGTGTTTAACACACTAAGACAACGGCGACACGCAACACTAGTGCGCTCTAGCGGCGAGTGGTGATGATGGCTGCCTTGTGCAATGCTACTTTTGTACTTAAATAACGTGTTGCAATTACGCAAAATGCCCAGTAGACTTAGTTATGATATGCATCTATATAATTGTAATCAAATCGATCTGAATTAACTTAATAAGTCATGTTATTTAAGCTAGAGAGCAGCACTACTTACGTGTCGCTGCAAATTTAGGCCGCCACTGTCCTGTATTACAGTATGGGAGTCTTCAGTCAAAATTTCTCACCAGAGTGCAGCATAGAACAACCCGGTTTTAAAATAGTAAACAAACGCGGATTGCAACGGGAACGAGCGTGATGACAGGTAGTTAAAATTTACAACATATATTTGGTAACGAGCATAATGTCCTAAAATATAATAAACAGTAATATGTAATTAATAAGTTATAACGCCTAGTGTTGGCCCTAATCATTATAGGGCTACATTATTCAAGTTAATCACAGCCTTTAGCTCTCGACTTTTCAACCACTATCTAGCTGACAGATGACATTGCCTGTGTGTTGCAAGAAGCACCTAATTTAGTTATTTTATTTGAACTTAAATTTAAATGCATTGTTTGCTGAGGCTCCGATTTTATACAGTCATATTTATACAACAATATTATTTTAAGACAAATTCATCAATAAAAACAAAGGCTAACAGACCGTAACTAACAGCTACGGACGACCTACCCTTGTCTCTCTGCATTTGTCGTATCCTAAAGGCACAGGGAACACATATTACTACTCTGAAAGATCTCTTTGTAATGTTTTCAGTGTCAATGTTGCTTGACATCGGTAATAAAGTTTCATAAATAATATTACAAACTAAATCAGCCGAACACGGGTCCTAAATATTATAGAAAAACGCCGCCATGTTTCCCCCACGTGAAATTAACTTCTGTCAAACACGATCACGGCAATAAAGACAACTGACCGACAACTGACCATCAACTGACGAAGAAACACGTCAAGTATCCTAGCAACAGACAGAAGTCACCGCTTTAGTATTTCTAAGTCACAGCCTATCAAAGCCAGTATTTTCTAACACCGCCTTGCCGATCAGTGTATTTTCATTTTGACAGGTGGACCGCATTTTTCGGTGCTGCGCTCTGGTGGTTGAGCTTTAAAAGATCCCCATTGGATGCGGCGTTTTGACTTGGGAGTTCGACGAGCCCCCGCCAGGGGATAGGTTAGATCTTTACATACAGGGCAAGCTAATATTATAGGTGTGCACATGTGTGTATCAAATATAGTCCTTATTTCTCTTGGGCATGTATATCTGCGACCGAAGACCTCAATCAGAACTGTCTGTAAGAAGCAAAAAACAAATTATTAATATAGTAGCAACTAGCACTACAGCAACCAGAGTCAAATGTGTGGTTTGCAGAGCATTCGTACTACTCGTCTCATTTCTACATTATTAATTTGATCACGCAAAAATTGTGTGTGTCCATCTTAAAAATGATACAGTGTGATTGTAGGTACAAGGAGGTTTTGTTCAAATTCGATCTAGTTCGGACACAAACAATTTTTAAACAGATAATAAAAATTCCTAAAAATACAAATTTGTAAGGAAGTTTGGAACATGAGAAAAAAGTGATCTGTGCATTGATCTTACAAAAACTCTTTGTGCCTAAAACATTACTTTAGTTTTATATATTTTGCTTTAAACAGAACCGAAATACGTGGGTTTCTGTGCATGTAGTTTGAGTAGTACGAAAGAACTGCACACCGGACGCTCAGAGTGGTTTTCTGTCAGGATTGCAGCCTATCTCCAAACCTACGAGTCGCCCTTAACTCAGACTGGAGCCTTAATAATACGTTATTTAGTTTTGTCTTTCTTTGTATTGAATTATTAGTCAAGCCGTGTAGTATATTCATAGGCTACACACGTACGTCACATCTGTGCGCGTGGCGGCCACATTTGCGAACAAACTGTCACTTTGCCATGGAGAAACAATTGAAGCCTGTTTACTTCTTTAAAATCCAGCCTATTTTTTAAGTAAAATTTGTATGTGTAGTAATTTTTAATATTTTTTATAACTTCTGTTTACTTTTTAAATTCTAAATTAGGCGTATTTATTAAATTAGAATAGTATTTGGCAATGATCTAGAATTGGTCCTCATCAATTGTGTCGCAATCATGGCCGCTGTGACGTCACGTGGGAACTATGAATAGCAACTAAACTGCAGGCAAGTGTGCGATTGTTAGGCCGATAACTGAATGCTCAAACAACACGTCTAGCCATGATTAGCATAAACTAAATACTTGACTTGGCAAATATATTCAACCTGTCATTGTGTGTTTGTGTTTTCTAATAATATTAAATTGAAGGTCACTTGAGTCTATCTATATTCAATATCACGAATCTGCGGTGGCTAATGCTAAGGTAACCGATAGAGGTGGCCAGCTCAGCGGTAAGACGCGAGACTCTAACTCGGGAGGTCGCCGGTTCGATTCCGCGGCCACCGGCAGTCCTGACTGAAGGTTTTCCCGAGGTTTTCCTCAGTCGTAAAGACGAATGTTGGGATTGAGTCCTACTATATTCGTCGTACAACAACTTCGGTAAGTGAGCGGCAGCCAACCAGCGGCCGTGGCTCATTCAAATACCTGCTCGGGTTGGCCGAGACCGTAAACACGTCATTGATTGATGACGAAAGCATTACCGAAGTTGTTGTACGACGACTTTATTAGTCCTCGGACATTCCATACCAACTATCCAAACACCGATAGAGGTGACTCAGCGGTAAGACGCGAGACTAATTCGGGAGGTCGCCGGTTCGATTCCGGCCACCGGCAGTCCTGACTGAAGGTTGTTTCCAAGGTTTTTCTCTGTCGTAAAGGCGAATGCTGGGATTGAGTTTTATTATCAGCCCTCGGACATTCCTTCCCAGCTATCCAAACACGCTAACATACCTACAGGGTGCGAATTGACGGGGGAGGTAGGGGAGATCTCCCCCCCCCCCCCCCACCTCTGGTAACCCTTACTACCCACGCAGGTACTATACTCGGGCATCTCCCCTCTGCCAAGCCGTCAATTCGAATCCTGTTTAGGGGCACATCAGGCAAAGCTGGTGTGCACAATACACCCTATAACGGGAGTTTCTACGTAACACTATTATTAGATTATAGATTATTATTATTATTAGAAAACAATGAAACTGAATACTCGTACAACAAAATAGAAAAAAAATTATTATTAAAAAGGTTCAATTTTTTCAATTGAGGAGCTGATGTCTGGTTTTATGGCTTTCAATTTAATATTTTGGTTGTCAGCTGATTTAATTCTACATAATCTGATTGGTGGTTGCTGCAGGTTGAAAACAAGCTAGGGGAGACTTAAATATTTAGTTGGAAGTCATAACACCGGGCATAAATGAAGTTATGTCGTCTGATATAAAATTAATATATTTCCGTCACAAATAAAAACAAAAAGTTGTTTGATGGTCTGTATTATATTATTATTATTATTATTATTATTATTATTATTATTATTATTATTATTATTATTATTATTATTATTATTATTATTATTATTATTATTATTATTATTATTTTTATTATTATTATTATTGTTGTTGTTGTTATTATTGTTATTATTATTATTATTATTATTATTATTATTATTATTATTATTATTATTATTATTATTATTATTATTATTATTTTTATCATCATCATCATTATTACTATAATAGTAAGCGTAACCCTACCTGTTCACTCGGGACTGACTGAGAGACCCATGAAGTCTTCATTATCCTCCTGGGCTAGAGCCTTGGGCGCCGACGTGGTGGGGCGACGGTAGCGCTTCCAGGGGGGAACTCTGGTACTAGCAAGGTTCATGATCCAAGCGCTGGGATCACGTGACTCATCTCTGCCCCCTGTTACAAATTTTATTTATTTATTAACGTAAGTCCTTACACTTTATATGAGTAAGGACGGCTCGTGTAGAGTGCCCCAATAGGCGGGGACTCTCTTCAGCCCGTATTACAGAGAATATAAGAACATATCAACATTAGATATAATATAATATATATAAGCACTCAATGTTAGAGCACTCAATGTAAGAGCACTCAATGTTAGAGCACTCAATGTAAGAGCACTCAATGTAAGAGCACTCAATGTTAGAGCACTCAATGTTAGAGCACTCAATGTAAGAGCACTCAATGTTAGAGCACTCAATGTTAGAGCACTCAATGTAAGAGCACTCAATGTTAGAGCACTCAATGTTAGAGCACTCAATGTAAGAGCACTCAATGTTAGAGCACTCAATGTAAGAGCACTCAATGTAAGAGCACTCAGTGTTAGAGCACTCAATGTTAGAGCACTCAATGTTAGAGCACTCAATGTTAGAGCACTCAATGTTAGAGCACTCAATGTTAGAGCACTCAATGTAAGAGCACTCAATGTTAGAGCACTCAATGTTAGAGCACTCAATGTAAGAGCACTCAATGTTAGAGCACTCAATGTTAGAGCACTCAATGTAAGAGCACTCAATGTAAGAGCACTCAATGTTAGAGCACTCAATGTAAGAGCACTCAATGTAAGAGCACTCAATGTAAGAGCACTCAATGTAAGAGCACTCAATGTAAGAGCACTCAATGTAAGAGCACTCAATGTTAGAGCACTCAATGTAAGAGCACTCAATGTAAGAGCACTCAATATTAATTGACGAATAAGATCAAAATAAGGGCTTAGAATATAATAATATAATAATGATATACAAATTATACAGAACAGCGCATGGTAGTTATGACGTAGGTATTTGCTTAGAGAGTTCATGAACATGAGGGGGAAAGGGGTATTCAAATTTTGGTTTTCTAGCAAATGAGATCGGAGACGTGAGCAAATGGTGAAGTTTGTGGGTTGTAGAATTTAATATACGTGTAGCGAAACGGGTTTGAAGGTATTGAAGGCGTTCGTGAATTGGAGCGAAGTTCATAATGGAGTACGTTGAGATGTTAGAGGGCCAGGGCGGTAGTTTCCATAGTCGGGGGATGATTCTTCGCTCAAGTGAAGAGTAGCGGTCCAGCAGGTGATGCTAAATATTGTAATATTAGAAGTGAAGGAACTACACCACACTAGTGCCCACCTCGCCCCCCCCCCCCCCCCCCCCCCCAATGACTTAAGTCTTGATCCGCCACTGTTCTCCTACGGTATTTGGTAGTTCGACCTATCGATCCCGACTCCCTGTTATCTGCGGCGAGTGTTCTGGCGTTAGTTCTGAGAACTGTGATAAGTTTAATACTTGTTTGACACGACTGAGATAAGCAGTAATTACGACGTTGCGAAACAGCACACTGCCTGGATTCATAAAACCATTATCAAAAATGTAAACAAATCTATTTTCGCTGAATTATTATAGTGCATAGCACTGAAGATAGGTATCAACAACGCAACTGGATGCGTATATAACGCAAAATCAAAAAAAAAAAAAAATTAACAAAAAAAAATACATTTTTATTTTTATAAATTAATTTATATAAATTAAAATTTAATTTAAGTTCGAAATTTAAATAAAAACAAAATTTTTATTAATTCTAACAAGGACTCTTCTAAAATGAAAACAAATTTTGGACTGTGAATACCCTCACTATAACGTTAACATTCACGATCCTCGACCCGAACTTACAGAGCAAGATAAATGTTTGAGGAATCATATTTTATATTTTGCCATAGTAATAATAATAATAATAATAATAATAATAATAATAATAATAATAATAATAATAATAATAATAATAATAATAATAATTATAATAATAATAATAATAATAATAATAAAAATAATAATAATAATAATAATAATAATAATAATAATAATAATAATAATAATAATAATAAGAATAATTAGAATAATAAGAATAGTAATAATAATAATAATAATAATAATAATAATAATAATAATAATAATAAGAATAATAATAATAATAATAACAATTATAGTAATAATAATAGTAACAATATAATAGTTATAATAATAATAATAATAATAATAATAATAATAATAATAATAATAATAATAATAATAATATTAATAATAATAATAATAATAATAATAATAATTTTACCGAACATGCAACAAACAACCAGTTTGTCGTGTAAACATCAACGCTTCTCTCTTATCATTCGGACTCTGGATACGGAAGGAAGTGTTGAGGCCTAGGATGAGGGGTGTGAGGAGGGGGGGGGGGAGAGAGGGAGGGGAAGTCCGTCGTTTCTTCCTGATAACATGAAATGATATTTCCTCAAAGAATCACACACAACACCAGTCTACTTAGTTCTCTAGTCATATTGGCTCGTTGGTCCAGTGGTTAGCATCCCTGCTTCCAATGCAGAAGGTCCCGGGTTCAAATCCCGCTTCAGGCAGAAGTTTTTTAACTTCTAATGTGGATTCAATTCCATTACTTCTTGGCTTAGGAATAAGTAAACGGTGACTTTGGAGCCGTCCTAGCAACGAAGCACTCAATAAATTCAAAGTTGTTCTGAATCGGCCTTGTTGATTCTGGCCTTTGTCCGCAGGTGTTCGCACTGTCCAATCACTGATTCATCTGTTTCATATTTGAAATATCGATCTTTGATTGGTTATCGCTCACTCGTCGATGGTGTTCGAAGCCTACAGGGTTGGTTAGTCACTTTAAATTAAAGTCCCCCACTGCAAATCAGTTTAATTACTGAGTGGGTAGACTCTAAATGTGAATTTAATTTATTTATTTTATTTAACATATTTGATATTATTCTATTTATTACCTTCCTACATTCTACATACAACTGATTTTATCACATTAAGGTCATATAAATTTGAAATGATTTACAATAGATGTTGATATGTCACAAAAATAAGACACTTTAACCACTTTAACGGTATACAGGCCCCGAATTATTAACTATTCACAAAGTCAGTCAAAAGGAGATAATCACAAAAAATAATAATAATGCCAAAAGTATTTTCCAGAGCATTTTAAAATGCTTCTAACCCCAATTTAAAATATTTCTAAATATGAACAACAATAATAATAATAATAATAATAATAATAATAATAATAAATAATAATAATAATAATAATAATAATAACAATAGTGTATTTTTTTTCTTTTATATAAAAGATACAGCCGCACTGGTACGTGAAAAAATACATCAGAAAATAATTTATTATGAAAATAAAAAAATTTTCGAATTTACTAAGTACATATATGTACTTTTCTTACAATTAACTCTTCTTAAAATTACACAATATAAAGTACCTTTTAAACTGACATTATCATATGATTATTCAATCTTAAAAACTAGACATGTAAGGGTGAAGTACACGAACAAAGCACACCATACGGAGTAAGAGGATTATTAAAGCTCTTTTGAGAAGATCAAAGCTATTTATTAAAACCAGTTTGAGATTACTATTTTGAAGCTGTACGTTATTTGCAACGTATTTTATGATGAATACGGTAAAGAACATATGTTTGGTGCATGATTTTTGTATACTCCTTATCCTTAGTCACACTTTAACCTAAGGTCACTGCGTGTTTTGAGTATATAAATCTTAAATAATATGGGAAGGATACCTCTACGTCAAAAACCACACACCATTTTAATTTATAAATTATATCACAAGAATGGGCTTCGAAATCGAAAATCTGAATCAACAGCGCACTGTGGTCTAGTAAGCTCTACATACTGAACGCTCTAATTGTTGTGTCTTACATTGTAATCAGTATTTTTTTATATAATTAGTTTTATTATGATATTTCATTTAGTCTGTAGGGCTTACCAAAAAACAGTACGCTGTTGATTTAGATTTTCGATAACTTGTTGCAATCTTGAGATATAATTAAAAAATTAAAATTTTGTCTGCGGTTTTAGAGACAACCTTCGTTGCCGAAATTTGTAATCGAGACGATATTCAGAATTGATGTACAGAGGGCCGTGACTAGCTCTATCTAAGGGTCTTTGTTTGATAGATCAATGACAACAATGCTCTCAACAATAACAACTAGTTTTCAAATGTTATGTTAAGGTGCATTTTTCACTGTTATGCATTGTTGTCATTGAAGATCTAGAGGGCCGTGATTAATTCTATCTAAGGTTCCTTGATAGATCAATGACAACAATGCTCACCAATGACAACAGTATTCGGTTCATTTTTCAATGTTGTGCATTGTTGTCATTGAAAATCTATAGAGGGCCGTGTTTAATTCTATCTTAGGGTCCTAGATAGATCAATGACAACAATGCTCACGAATGACAACTATTCGGTGCATTTTTCACTGTTGTGCATTGTTGTCATTGAAGATCTAGAGGGCCGTGATTAGCTCTATCTAAGGGTCCAAGATCATAATCACCTTGCATATCGCCTCCGCTCGGCGGTGGAATATCGAACTGCGTCTTGCCAGCGCTACCTGTCGGCTGTGTCTCGTACTGATCGGCGGCCATGACAGTTACCGCCACACACAACACTACCAGCAGCTTCAATAGTGACATGTTGCCTCGCTGACAGCTGGCGCACTACTGAACACACAGTCGCTCTGTCTGTCTGGGCGGGCGGCGGAATGTGTTGCTAGCGCTACCTGTCGGCGGATTCTCGTACTGACCGGCGGCCATGACAGTTGCTACCAGTAGCTTCAATAGAGACATGTTGCCTCGCTGACAGCTGGCGCTCTACTGAACACTTGCTCTCTCTCGGCGTACAGGCAACCATAGACATCAACATCAAAGTCGGTTAAATAGTAGTACTGTCATTCCGACCTTGATTACCTTACAGCTGATGCTTTCGTCATAGGCGAGGCACGCACTGTTTTTTGGTAAGCCCTACAGACTGAATAAAATATCATAACTATTATCATAGTAACATTAATTATATATAAAAATACTGATTACAATGTCAGACACAACTTAGAGCGTTCAGTATGTAGAAACCACAGTTGATTTAGATTTTCGATTTCGAAGCCCATTCTTGTGATATAATTCATAAATTAAAATTTTGTGCGGTTTTTGACGTAGAGGTATCCTTCCCATATTTAAGATTTATTTTCTCAAAACACCCAGTGACCCCAGAAACCAGCGAACCGCCCGAGACACACCCGCGCAAATACCGATCGCTGATTGGCTACGAATCCGTCGCCTGTGACGAGAGCATGTGTAAGGTAGTCTTGGGACAACTATATTCAACAGATTGGAGGGTTCGAAAGCTTGTGTAACAGCTTCGTTCTTCTCGTTAACTGCTCGGCAGTCCAGGTTAGTGGAGGAACCCATATGACTCATTGAAAGTTACACCGTCCTTTCGGATGGGACTTAAAGCCAATGGTCCCCTTGGTACTTTTCTACAGTAGTAGGCTACGTGACGGTAGCCTACCCCTTCTACCCCCTAGCCTTTCCCTCGTCCCTAGACAATACAATACAATAAACGGCCCCTGTAATGTTCGTTTTACACACATTGTTTCGCACATCTTTTACTTAAATATTTCAACCACGCCAATTGAAAGAAAATCAACAGATATTCTAGTCCCAGTGAAAGTATTCACATACCGATCCCAGGTCATTGTCTACTGCCCCTTTCAACCGCGCCAATTGAAAGAAAATCAACAGATATACCTGGCGTTCTTTCACACATTGGTAAATGCACGGCTCGGCTTAGTCGAGTGCACAGGCGGTTTGGCCACACCCACCGTTACAGGTAACCAACGGAAGGTCTTAAATTATCCCCAACGGACCTGATTAGATAAGATGGTAGGAATTAGCGAAATAGAAGATTAAGTGGTCACCTTGGACTCGGCTGTGTCGTAAGCATCAGAATAGGCCTACTTTTGTAGGAACAACTTATAAATCCGGCCAATGTTTGCGATCCTAGCAAACCAGTTAGGAAAGAAAATACGTGTTACTGCTATGAACAAGATATTGTGAAGAAAAGGGGTTGACTGAGCCCCAAGGCAGATGTTTTTGCCTTGATTGGCCTGGGGAGCGTAGCTGATGTTAAGCTAAGAGGCCCAGTTTTCCCCCAATCTTGACCACGATCGATATGTTTGTATAGGGTCATGGATCGATGCAGGGTTAACACCATTCAACAAACAGATTTCAATAACGAAGGTTACGTATATATTTCCTTAAATTTCTACCCTATTCGGTCATTCCGTAAACTGTTGCATCATGAGTATGCGTGCGTGGGTTCGACTAAATTAAACATAAGCAATCTACTAGATCCACATCCTACCCTTTTATGACGGCTTGGTACAGCAACCCAGCCAATCCACTGGTCCTGGCTCGCCCCTCGGTCGGATCCCGGTAAAGTTCTTGTTGTCTTCCTTCCACTACTCCCACCCGCTCTAGTCTCTTCTCCGACAAACCAGCCTCTTCCCCGAGTCAAACCAGTCTGGCCTGCCACCGTTGTCCATTCAACAAAACCAAATCCACCTGACTCAGGTGTTCTTCACGATACCCGTTCGTTGCTCGCTCCCGACAAAGTGTTGAAATCCTGACACATGCACATTCCACGGGTACACTCAACTTTGTGCATGCGTCCAGTTAGGATTGAACACATCCGGTAGAGCAGTCAATAACTTGTATGTATCGAAAAGAACAGAAGAAGACCATGAAATGGTCTTCTTCACAATATTAAATCTTAGGATTGTGTGTAAAGGACAGGAAACTTAATTGAATATATCAATTGTTAATAAACAAGTTTTAGGCCTACTGACAAAGAGAAATGTGAGAAATTACATGAAAATACGGAATATACACAACACACACACAGCTACTAGTAGGGCAGCAAAGTGTACCTCGTAGGCTATTCGTGGAAGAGTAAAGCGGTAAACGGGATTGTGCAAAGGTATGTATAACTATGTTTTTGAACCAGGGTTACATCTACGGAATTGCTGCAGACGGCGTCGGTGGCGCCGCGACGCCACCTGACGCCGCCACCGAACGTTATGGCTTAAAGCTTTTATACCGTTCACCCTACAGAAAAAAAACTAGAAGATTTTTCGTTCGGTTTGAAAACAAAAACCGATTAGAATCAATAACGTTATGATAAGATGAGAGTAGCGAAGCAGAGCGAATCTCGCATTTACACTCAATCGGCGCTTTGTCTGTGTTTGCGTACAAACGTGGTTTCGTCGCGTACAGATCAAACGGCTTGAGGGATTTGGCTGAAATTTTAAATCGACACTCGTGACCACTTATCTAGGTGCTGTTAAGTCCGATTCACACAAAGTTATAAGGTATTGCAATAGCAATAAGAATAGGGTATAAGTAAGTGGTATAAGGTATAAGCTGAGGACGCCAAAGACTTTCCTGAAAAGATACTACATTTTTGTGTAGACTTCTTTGACTTGCTCTGGCGGCAGTTTGAGTAACTACAGATGGCTGTCAATCAGCTGACTTCCCGCAGCTGTTATTTACGTTTTAAACCGGCATCGAATGTATTGACAATAATTAAAAATAATAGTTAAAAATAATAAGAAAAACAATAATTATTATTATTCATTATTGTTGTGTTGTTAAATCATTAATGACGCCGATGGGAGAAGATATTTTGCACGTAGTCACCGGATGCAAGGTCTTTTTGATGTGTACCGGATGTATACGGTGAGTTTTTGTTTTGACTAATAATTTACAATGAAAGCATCTGTTACATTGATTCAAGTTGCTAGCATCCCATTGGCGTGTTATAAGTGAGGTTTAAACGCATGATTGGTCCGTCATAAGAAAGTTGAAATATCTGAACTCTCTTATACCAGTCTTATACCAATTGCTATTGCTATTGCAATGACACATTTGTGTGAACCCTTGTACGTAATCCCTATAGCCCAACTCGGCTTGTGACTATACCTATACCTTATAACATTCTTATAACTTTGTGTGAATCGGGCTTTACACAAGGTCTACTTGATCTCCGCCTAGCGGAGGCTCGTCGAACTCCCAAGTTTCGACGAACCTACGCTAGGCGGAGTTCAAGTAGACCTTGCTGTTAACTTAACCAGCAAAATCCGTCAAGATACCAACACAAAACTAATTAGTGAAAAAATCAATTTTTTTATTATTTGTTGGTCGCGCACATCTAAAACGGCTCGACAAATTTAGCTGAAATTTAACTAGCTGTTAATATAATTAGCAAAATCCGTGTAGATACCAACTTACACAAAACTAATTAGTGAAAAAATCAATTTTTTTATTATTTGTTGGTCGCGCACATCTAAAACGGCTTGACAAATTTAGCTGAAATTTAAAGTTAACACTCTGGAACACTTATAACTAGCTGTTAATATAATTAGCAAAATCCGTCAATATTCCAATTCCTACAAACAATTAATTAGTGAATAATATAGTTTTTTTTTTGTTTTACTAAAACGTATGGACGGATTTGAATACGTTTTTACGTATCCGTACGTATCCGTCTTTTTACGTATCCGGCGCTGCGGTCTAGTGACGCACGTACACAACTCTAGCCTAAGCCTATTGTATCACTAGGACTGCCGTATTACTAGGCCGATACATATAAATTCACTGTTAGACACAATTAAATACTGGCGTAGGTCTAGGCATTACCTTGTAGGGTTCCAAGAACAAAGAAAAATTCCTTGAATAGAGAAATAGGGCATCCTATAGGTTGTTTCTTATGATGTGGAAAACGCGTTCATGTAACTGTGTAGGGTTATGTTTATTTTGATTTGAGCCGTGTTACAGTTTGGTTGCAGTGATCACGGCCCTCTAGATCATGATATTGTCTGTTTCTGATTGGCTTAAAGCCTCTTGTTATGTCCTCCCAAAGCGTACATACACATATCAGGCGCTGTTATAGAATCACTATTTAGTCTATCTTTGGCGACGGCTGAAACGGGCAAATAATTTCGGCTACTTTCATTTCAGGCAGAAATGGGAAAGTTACTGAATAAGGGTCTAGGGGATCGACGGACCTTGTAGCGTAGGCTCGTCGAACTCGCAAGCTAGGACGTCGCAGTCCGTCCAACAATGTTAAAAACCAAATGTTATTCAAATGGGAGAAACGTTAAAGAAAACATATGAAGTGATCTGTCAAAATAACTCTGGCCTAAAAGGACATATTATCACACTATTTTATGACTGTTATTCATTGAATTCTATCAAAATGTCTCACGTGTTCAAAGTTTTAGTTTACATTAAGGCTGGTCCACACAGATTTTTTAATCATAAGATTTAAGGTTTTAAGACGTTGTTTTAAAAACAACAATAGAAACAATGTCTTAAAACTAAAACTTTGTGTGAACGCCAGTACGTGTTTCCTATGATCCAACTTTACGACTACGCGATAAACCTTAAATCCCTAGAACGTATAAAGCATCATTCACAATCTGTTGTAAGGCGTAAGGTGTAAGAAGTAAGGCGTAAGGCGAATGGTTTACTATTGCCAAGCGTATGTTTCAATGTTATAGTACGTTTACAGCTACGCGTTGCGAGCGAAGCGAGGGCGCGAGCTCCAATCAGCGGCCGAGTTTCACGCAAAGAAGTTAATAGTTTCACGCAAACTCGGCCACTGATTGGAGCTCGCGCCTTCGCTTCGCTCGCAACGCGTAGCTGTAAATCGACTATAAAGCATCATCCACAATCTGTTGTAAGGCGTAAGGTGTAAAGGCGCGTCTCCACTGCGTCGGCAAAAGCCGCTCGGCCTGGCCGCGCGGCTTTTGCCGACGCAGTGGAGACGTGTCCGTCGGCCAGGCCGAGCGGCCTAAAAAGCCGATCGGCAGGCCGAATCGTTTTCCGACTAATGTCTACTACCATTTTAAAAATGATCCAGGTATCTATTCTTGTTTCTCCCCACGGTAATCTAAATCCTCAAGAACAACAATACACAAAAATGAAAAATGTGAAATCAAGGTTATTAGATGAAGATCTTGTGTCCATCAATGGACCAATGGGGAATATGCATAATTTTTTTTTAGCATTTTACTAGATTAAGATTAACGTCCTGAATACAAAAATATTTTATTTCGATGACATAGAATAAAGTTTCATTTATAAAAACGAGCTGAAAGTTTCACACATATTTATGGCGGGAAAAACGGGGCATACGTCACTTGCCATGTATCAGCAATCAACCAATCAAAAAAAGATAAATAACATAACGCTTATTTGGAAATTATCATATCCAAAATCATATAAAATCGAATTAATGTCTAGTACGCGTAGTAATTAATTTTGAAGCCCAATTACTATAAAAACAATAATACCAAACCTATTTTCATAGAATATCAGTAAATATTGGGTGTTGTTATCAATTGTTATTCATATGAAGCAGACTTGACAACGGCTTGCGTAAAAATTTTGACAAGGTTAGCTTGATGACCTTGAAAATGTGATTGTTTCGTCTAGGAGGCGGTGGCAAAGTCCAAGGAGGTTATATGCAAAGTCATTCATATAAGCAGTGATTTTCATGGCATGTGACGTCACATACCGTTTAAAAATAATAGTGCGGGAAACAGATAATCAAAATCTTTGAACATGTATAGAAGTATAATGAGTTAATTTTAAAACTTTTAAATTAGGTTTGTGATGTCTTCAGATGAATAACAATATATTCCACGTACTTTCAGAGCTGTAGAAAATTCATGCACATTCCCTATTGATATGACATTTGACAGCTCATGTTTGATTGTTTTACGTTGTTTTTTTGTAACGATTTAGGGGGCCGTGGAGGAACAAGAATAGATACCTAGATAATTTTTAAATGGTCTCTTACAGTGGTCCATTTTTATGTTTAGGCACCATTTATATTCGTCATTTTGTTTAGTTTCTATATAAATTGTAATTTGTTTCGATTTTCGTTTTAATATAAGTTGTTATATGTTATTCTGTGTCTTACGGCAACAGCTTTGGTTGCAGAGACCGAATAAAGGTTGTTATTATTATTATTATTAGGGCCAGATGCGTAGTAGAGTTCAGAGCGAAGGGTATCTCTACGTAAAAAAAAACGCAGAAAATATTCAATTTTTAACTATATCTTAAGATTACAACACAAAATTGAAAATCTGAATCAGAGTGCGCTACTGTGTTTTGGTAAGCCCTACAGACTGAATGAAATATTATCCAACCATTAGCGTAGTTATAGTGATTATTTAATCGATAATTACTTATTAGTTGTCAAATTTATTAGAAATAAAAACCATATTGATTATAAAATGTATTATAAATGTAAGACACATTAAGAGCATTCAATGTGTAAAGCTTACGAAACCACAGTGCTCTGTTGATTCAGGTTTTCGATTTCGAAGTCGATAAGATATACGACCTTATGATGTAATATTTAACCCACCTTGACAATGTACATACAATCTTGTATTGTGGTAATACAGCTAAGAAATGAAATGAAATGAAATGAAATGATATGAAATGAAATGAAATGAAATGAAATGAAATGAAATGAAATGAAATGAAATGAAATGAAATGAAATGAAATGAAATGAAATGAAATGAAAGTCCATTCTTGAGACATAATTTATACTAGGAAAACGCTCTGTTTGACGCGTTGATAAGCGAGCGCGTCAATATCTACGAACGTTCTGGCGAAAAGATTTCAAAGCTAATAAAAAAAACAATTGACAACAATTCAAGAACGTGCATTGCAAAAATCTTTCTAATTTCCATAGCTAGTATACTTCCCGATATTGCTGAATGCAGTGCAATGTGCGTTGCTAACATTTTCCGCTGTAACTTTGTTTAGTGTTTTCGCCGTGTTCCGCCACCGTTACTAACACTTATTGACAGCAACAGAAATGTAATTTCTGCCTATAATACGTATCAGATCGCGTTTACATTAGTATATTGGTGACCGGACAAAAAATTAACTTTAAGATAGCCACCTCACATTTTGCCGTTACTGTCTTTGAGAAAAATATTTTTGAGTAACTTTTGTGTAACTTTGCCAATATTTATCAAATTGCCATAAAATGAACCATATTCGCCATATTGCCATATTCGTGTTTGGAAAAAGATTTAGAAAAATATGGCTATCTCACATTTTGCCGCCATATTGTTTCAGAAAAATATTTTGCAGTAACTATGGTGTAACTTTGTAACTTTTCAAACGATTTTGCCTCAAAACTTTACACCTTCAATCCACATTGAGACTTGTGGATGGTCCAAATTTAAAGTTGATCGGATTTTCCGTTCGACCGCTATCGACAGACATAAAAACAAACAAAACAAAAAACAAACAAACCAAAAAAAAATAATACATAAACAGAACGAAGTGCCATAAAAGTCTATTGGAGACGCTCGCTTCGCTCGCTTAAAAATGAAAATTGTTTCGGGTTTTTACCGTATTCTTCCCGGCTAAGTATATGGGATTTGCTTATGGTTGCTATGGAGTTGCGTGGTTTTCGTATGGAAAATACCATGTAATGAGACACCAAATCCAATAGACCTACTTGACTTAAGAGTTGATTGATGGTCCATTACTCATTAGTATACGTGCGGTTAATAAGGAAGTTTAATAATGGTTTTCACCACAGAAACCACCGATCACAAACATCAAAATCCCCATAACAGCTTGTTAGCTCCTATTAACTTTCGTATTAGCTATTTATTCATAATACCGAGCCAAAAACGATTGTTTTAAATGAGATTTGTGGTCTCTGCCATCTTGCAATTTTATTGGCACACTTTTTTAAAATGCTAAATAAATGCCTTGTACAAAATGTATTAGGCTTATGGCAAAAATAATTCCTTTTGTGAAATTCTACAGAAAAATTATATTCCGATATTTTTTTAGGATCTACGCTATTCACGCACTAATTAAAATTTTTTTTTGTTGATCTGTAAACAAATATTATATTTAATAATATTATAATATAATAATAATAATAATAATAATAATAATAATAATAATAATAATAATAATAATAATAATAATAATAATAATAATAATAATAATAAGAATAATAATTATTAAAATAATAATAATAATAATAAATATAATTATAATACTAATAATAGTAATAATAATAATAATAATAATAATAATAATAATAATAATAATAATAATAATAATAATAATAATGTTGATAATGATAATAATAATAATAATGATAATAATGATAATGATAATAATGATAATAATAATAATAATAATATAATAATAATAATGTCTTCATTTCATGGAAGGAAATTGGCAAATTAAAGCCGCAATGGCTTTTCTTACAATTGACCTTAACTAATTTAACTTATAATGTAACTTAACCAATCGTTCAAACTTAAGAGGACTCGCTGAGGTTAGCGCGGAGGCAAATACAAGCACTGAGACGACTGATTTTTTCAGTTAAACGATTACTACGATAATTTTCATATTTGGTCATATCCTTAATTGTACCAGTACCAGAGATGGGCAACCAATCAAGTCTATTGGTACTGGTACGCCGGTGAATTTCAAAGTCTCATTGTTGAGTGACTAATTACTAATTAGACTCTCAAAGGTCTCATTCCACACTTTGCAGACTTGGTAATAGCCAGGCCCGTAGGAACTCTAAATCAAGTGGGGGGGGGGGGGGGGGGGGGAGAATTGTGAGCGCGAAGTGCGGACAACTCGCGGGGTCTGGGGCGGAGCCACAGCCGCCGGAGGCCTTTTCGCCGACGGCGAAAAATTGTATTGCTATATTAGTTATTTCTCGATTTTTAGGCTTAAATAAATACGTTTTGAGGGCCCTAGCCCGCCTCTTCCCTAATTACGTCACTGACCTCAAGCACCCATTCGCTTTTATTTTGTAATGCTACAAAGTACAAACAAAGACAGAGGAAATGTATCTTGTGTCGAAGATCTTGGCTTTCTCCGGGGCGTGGGGCCCTCTGTGTTTCTGCAAATATTATTTTCTCTTGTGAAATATGAAATTTAGTTGGTGAATGTTTACCCGGGTATCCGTGTGGTATTGTATGTCGGGATGTGCCTAACACGCTAAATTGGGTGGGTCACAGGAAAAAGTGTGGGGGGGGGGGTGGATCTCCCCCCATTCCCCCCCCCCCCTTCCTATGCGCCTGGTAATAGCATCCAAAGACAATGAGTGGTGACACAAACTGTTGATGAAGGAAATTACAAAAAACTTTCTCACGTAGGACCAGAACCTACGTTCCTCGGTGTTTTATGCTTGGGAACTGCCTGCAGTCCCCTGCACTCTTATCATATGCGTTTCCGCGGACGGCTGTGTATACTTTAAATAATTAATGGTATTGTTTGATGATAATTATTGGAGAATCAAAGAATTACTTCCATTCTAATACAAACATGTGTTTACATGTAAACGGAAGTACACTGTGTTGTCCATTGCATTACTTTCTTTATAGGCTCATTTTAAAAGCTCCTGTTGATAAGTCTACGTATAGTAGTCCTAAGATTACATTAATTGGCTTTTGCATAAGAGCACGAAGTGTTTATAATAATTAGTCATCTGTGATAACTGTACGAGTTACCCATAAACTTGGCTTGGAGGGGGGGGGGGGGGGGGTTAAAGTTGGACCCGGACGCAAAAGTAGATACATAATTTATGAGCAAAAGTGAAACAGCCGGGCTGTCTGATACTTTTCAAGTTTGAAATTGGCCGAGGGTTGTTTGTAAACATCCCGGATTATCCATTGAGAAACACTTCGGAAAAGTACTATTATGATTCACAGTGCAGGGAATCAAACCAGTGACCTTTCAAACTAGTGGTGCATGCTAGCGAATGCACTATTTCTATAAGAAGAGCAGAGCTAATACTAGTTTTGTTTCCCTTATCAAGTCGCATAGACTAATTTAAGTTTATTGAGTGATTCACAAAGCGTACCTCACAAACCTCAACCCAAAGTTCGCAAGGAAAGGTTGGTGCATAATGTATGTGTTCGTAAGTATAAGATATAAAGTTAAAAAAAACTTAAAACCTGTATCCGTTGTGAATCGAATCCAGGTATATTTGGCTTGTCGGGCCGGGCGGACACACGAAGAACTGTGTTATGTATGCAAATGCAATCTACCATATTGTTGGTTTGGTACGCACACATTGCTTTGTTTATAACGTGTGGGGGGGGGGGGAGGGGGCAGACTGCCTATACACATCACAAATAATGTACAAACATCAACACAAACTAAATTCAAAGTTTCACAAATCTCCCGTAGTTTGCATTACGTTGCACAGGAATTGATAATAGGCAACTATTATGTGGGGGGGGGGGGGCTCTATTACGATAAAATATGTAATACCGATCGAGATCCGGCTAATGGTTAGCAAGCAAGTCGCTAATTCGGGAGATCGCAGGTTCGATACCCGCTTTACCGGCTATCTTGACTGAAGTTTAGCCCCAAGGTTTTCGCAATCATAGAGGCGAATGCTGAAATTGAGTCATACCACGGTCATACGAATAGCTCTCGGGCAATCTTCCACAACTAACCAAATTCCACAGTAAATGTCACCTGAAGAGGGCCAAGTTGTGCAGGTCCTACCAACAATTACGATTATTACTGATACGCCTGTTATAAGAGCCTCATCACAGATAACAAATTAAAACAAATTAAATTTGTATCTGCATGGCCTCATGCATAATCATATCCCAACTGTAAATGGTTTGTGAAGCTCTGTGTTATTTTGTGTGTGGTTTAAGTGGGCAGTGCAATCTGCCATCTTTACATATCACAATAAATAATGCACCTACAAATCTAAAACAACAATAAGACAGATTCTATGTCGACGCATCCACGGCTCAGACACACCCAACGATCGTAATAGTCATAAGCTTCGCTTCGCAGCTGACTACCTTTATGACATTGTGGCAATGAGTGTATAATTATTTGATTGTAAATGAGAAATGACATCTTACATAAGCGTTGAGGCAATTCAAATATATTATTGTATTTGTGTAATTCAAATATTGCGTGGCCTCGTTACCGTAGGTCCAAGCTAGTGAATTTAAATTTCTTATGACCTTACTACGTAATGTATAAACATATTAAAAATCACTAGCATCTATTTATAAACACGTTTTCATATTACATCTAACTATTAGTCTATTAGATTGCAATGAGTGGGAATAGACATTATCAATATTTTGATACCTGTTTCACGTTATCTATCGGGACCACAGAAAAAACTGCTATGAAATGGCTACTGCATTTGTTTGTAATTGGTATTCAGCATAGGCACACTCATCATAAGTCATACTCATACAGAATCGAAATGTATTGGGCCGGAGTTAACGTCTGCAGACTCATAATGTGTTTACTTTGGGTTAGTCTGTTGGAAGGTCAACCCAGCTGTGGACAAAATGTGTAATGTAAGGGCCGGTGTTTATCAGTCAGTGATTAGGCTAACTAGGGCTATTGAGAATGCTATGATGCTGTTAGTAACCAAATATCAAACGCATCCTAATTGCTATTATTAAAGTAGTGATAGAATTCATGTTCCAGCGACTTTAAATTCGTATGTAGACTACATTGTATTTGGTACAGACAGATCATTGTTCTCTAAACGTTGCATAATTTAAAATCTTTGTAAGCTTGACAAATGATTAAATAATAGCCAACCAGAATAACCATACATATACTATTTTATTTCCTATTTATCAAACATTTGGGCTTATGAATTCAATAAATTAAAACTAAGTTGTGGGTTTTTAAAAATTGTTATCATATACAAAATTAGTTTGAACTAAAAAATATCATTTTGAATATATGTTTAGGTTGTAAATACATTTTACATTGACAATATTGGTAATAGCCCCGTTTACACTAAACACTGTTTAAAAAAGTGATTAAAAAACCGGCCCTAATTGTAATCGACCTTTTAATGTAAATACTAGAATTAGTTACGCAAACGTTCAGAAGCCACGTAAGTTTAAAGTGGTTTATAGTGCTGATTTGGGTTGCTTTGCCATTGTCACCGTGACATTCAAGCAAAAGTAACGTAATGTAGCAGTATAGGTACTACAATTGTAACACAATGGTATTATTTTAATTGTTTGTGCAAAAGATGCACATTTCTAACTATGACAAATAATGATTATTACTACATGTTGTGACCCGCACGTCTCTTCTAGGTTTATTTTATTTCGTATAGTTTTGTTTCTAGTAATGGACACGTGATATTATTATTATAAATATTCGACGCGCAATGATTTGGATAAATTCTATGTGATTTAGAACGGACGAACGTCCTATAGCAACGAAGAATTCAATAAATTCAAAGTTGTTCTGAATCAGCCTTGTTGATTCTGGCATCTGTCCGCAGGTGTTCGCACTGTCCAATCACAGATTCATATGTTTACATATTTAAAATATAGATCTTTGATTGGTTAATATCGCTCACTAGTCGATGGTGTTCGAAGCCTACAGGGTTGGTTTAGTCACTTTAGTTAAAGTCCCCCACTGAAAATCAGTCTTGTTACTGAGATGGGTAGAATCTATAAATACGATTGTATTTTATTTTATTTATTTAGAACAGCATTGCTTGATAAAGGGAGAAAGACAGTGGCGTAGCTTTCCCCGGGCAAAAGAACCTGGTGGGCCCCTAACATATACTCGTAAACGTAATTTTGTATCGTGTCCGGGATTATGTTCATTCTTTTTTGACGCTAGTCGACTAGACATCGCGTCGGCTAATACAACAATTGGCCATTGTTGTTTATTATTGTCACTGATTGTTGGTTTAGTCTGCTAGCTAGTCGAGTAGATTTATACTGTATGGACTTGTTTTTTACCTGAAGAGCAACAATAATGAAAACTGGGATCTGGGACGAAATTGTCAATAACAAAATTAGTGTTACAAAATTCAACTTAAATGGCATGAATTCACCATTGATTTAGAGCTTCCAATTTCTAACTTACCGGATATCAAACGAATTGATTAAGTGATCGTAATATATACTTTTCTTCTGAGCTATTTTCGATCGAAAGTGTTCTATTCCAATGCATTATTCAAAATTGTGAAAAAAGCGTTCTGAACTTGCAACAGTAACTGGAAGTGTTAGAAATTATCATCAATACCGTTCACAGAACAAACATCAGGAAAGTGGAATATGCAGTATTTTGAAACTACACTTTTATAGAAGCAAGATTTACAATGTCACTTGCAATGTCAATTGAACACGACCGAAATGAGATGATCTGCACCGGCAATTATTAATTTAATAGTTGTTGGTATGAGTTTCGAATTTTATTGAAGCTTATTAACAATGATAGGTTTCCAACTCAAGCCAGTCTAGAAACCGGGCCCTTCTAGAGGCTAGACCACGGGCCCCCGGGCTTCGCCGGGGCTATTCCTGTACGCCAGTGGAGAAAGACTGTCATGAATATTTTGGAAGTTACATCAAGTTACAAACCGCATGGTAACGGGGGAGCGCGAGTGTTTCCGAGCAGTTGCTTTATCATTGAGTTTATTAGTGTACACGATTTTTTTTTAAATTAATACACTAATAAACTCAATGATATTATGCTGGTGCATTTGTGTTGACGTGATAAGAACGAAGGTGCGTAGACGCGCTATCTAATTTATTGCTGTCTGTTGGATAAACATAATATTTAGTATATTATAAGTACAGTAGTATTATGAACTTATCATATGTATTGGTTTGCACAAACACTGTTAAAATTCTGTGAAGTTGAAAAACCACGCAACTTTACAATAGCTTAAATCATAGGCGCCGAGTTTTCATTTGACATGGGGGGGCCCATATATCCCAAAACAAAACTTAAGACGACCCGCGTGGGGGGTTTGGGGGGCAAAGCCCTCCAACAAAATGCCCCGCAGGAAATTTTTTTTTACTGTCTTTTGTATGTGTTTTAGTGAGTTTTGGTGTGTGTTCGTGTGTGTTCATAGAAATTTTCACAGGTCGAAACATGTCAGCAGCGAGGAAGATTAAAGCATGAGAATTATTGTTGTTTCTAATTTGAAGAATAAAATAGGCAAACCAGTTTAAACAACGAGGTGCCCATCCATGCTATTTATGTAGGCATTAGCACAAATACAAATAGTGTAACAGAGGTTCTTTATCCGCTAAAATGAAGTCATAGCACAGCTCTTTAACATACCCTTTTTATCGGTGAGAAGACTGGACTGCGAACGTATTTCTCCTCACTGCAGATTGGTTAATGAAGTCGTTAGCAATGTCACCGACGATAATATCATTTGCAATTTGAAGGTGCGTTTGCAGTAAAGCACAGGAGTTTAGTCTTGACTGGGCCATCGTTGTGCGTAAATATGTTTTTAGGCGTCGTAAGCAAGAAAACGATCTTTCCGCGGTACAAGTAGATACGGGAATTGTGACTTGTGAGTATTAAAGATATAAAGTTTGTTAGTTCGGGAAACATTTTCCTAATAGTGGTATCTCGTTGCAGTCTATCAATTATTACTTGTTGAAGAGATATATCCGATTTTAATCGAGTCTCGACATCAAGTGGCGATTGTTCATTTTGTATATCATTTAACATGTCGCGGTGCAGAGCTAGCCTTTGAATGTTAACATCACTTCCGTAAAACTTTGAGATAAAATCCGCACTTTTTCCTCGATTCTCTCCTCCGTTTGAACTGTTGCACATGAATAATTCAATTTGTTTTAAATGTTCCGTTGACTCGGTGTCAAATCTTGTATTTAAAGCACTGTAACATTATCAAACACTTCATAGCAACCTTCATAGCAACCCCGCACTTCTACACATCCTTGCACACACACACACACGGCAATGAACGAACCACTAACTAGAAGAATCAGAACACAACTGAATGACTTTTAGAGGGCTGTGGTCTGGCTGGTTCAACTAATGCCCCAATTCACCTAAGTTGTGTTGGGTTTACATGGAAAGGGTTTGCCTTTTCACAGATTACTCATTCATGTATAAAAAAGAATGTCATTTAAAATCGTGGGAGTTGACATTGACAACTTAATCCCATGATTATGGGTCTTCCAAAAGGAAATACCACTATAGATTGACAGCGATTTTAGCAAACGAGGGTTCACAACAGGGGTCCAAGAGAAGCATACTGACGAAAGAAAACAAACAAATTGGCCACTCAGCGGAAACATTCATGTTGGCGCCTGCAAACTCTCACAAAACAAACTTATATACCTTTTTTTTTTACTTATTTTAGTCAAAAACTCAATGTGATGATTCGTAAGAAATTAAATTTGCAATTGTAATTAACAGACTAGATCAAGAGGGCTCTCAAGTAGGGGGGCCCGGCCCCCCCTACTTGAGAGCAGGGGGGGCCCGAGCCCCGTCGCCCCCCCGTACTCGGCGCCTATGGCTTAAATGGGTTGGGTTTATTTGCCCTTATGATTGTACTGTTACATTGGTATAGGTACCGATAGAGGTGGCTCAGCGGTAAGACGCGAGACTCTAATTCGGGAGGTCGCCGGTCCGATTCTGGCCACCGGCAGTCCTGACTGAAGGTTTTTTCCGAGGTTTTCCTCAGTCGTATAAGCGAATGCTGGGATTGAGTCATACTATCAGCCCTCGGACAATCCTTCCCAACTATCCAAACACCCTAATAACCTAGTTAGTCACCTGAAGAGGGGCACATCAGGTAAAGCTGGTGTGCACCCTAGAACGGGTATTCCTACAAAAATTATTAATTTTTATTATTGGTATAGGTATTTATTTAATGTAAATCTTTCTACACAAAGGCCTTATTTTACGCCTATATTCTTGAGTTTAATTTTAATTTTTGCAAAAGAAACGCAATCTCACCATAAGTAGACCTACTCATGAGTGATTAATATTATTGTAACCCGTATTTGTCTTAGTTCAACTTACTTCGAATAGTATTATTTATATTTATTTCTCGTAGTAGGCACTTGATGCTGGAGGCTATCTTTTATAACTATTCTGTGAACAATATTATTGAGAAATTGAATGTAATGTAGATGCAGGAAGATCGACTAGCATAATTATTGCTTGATAAAGTGAGGGCTATCTCCGTAAATATTTTTAGTTCCATACAGTTACAAAACGCGGAGTGACGGCCGACGGGGAAGCGAATGTATTTCCGAGCAGTGGTCGCTGTTGTAGGCGAGACTCATCGACCATCACACCGCCACCGCGTGAGATCAACTGGTGAGGTCACGTGACGCGCGACAGATCTCGCCCGTAAAAGCTACGGGTAGAGCCGATCAGAGCCGAGCTTGAGCGACCGTTTCGCTAGTCTCCGCCCACGGCATCTACAATATTCGTTTTCTTCGCCGTAGCTTCCAACGCGGAGTTGGCCTCGTCTCAGCGCCATCGATCTTAGTTACAATTGTCTAGCTATACTTACGTAAATAGTATCCTTGACTCCGCATTCACTTTTACAAGTGTGCACGTTTAAAAGTCCTGCGGATGTGCCAGCTATGAGTCCGTCGCAAACCAACGGGCCGCCGGAATCACCTAGACAGGGAGATAGGTTGGTTTCATTCAAACTACTTTCTGATACCAAACAACCATTACAGTTTCAGTCTCCAGGCCTCAGGGTGACCCGCGATATGTAGGATACTTTTTTGAGCAGGGGCTGGATTCACAGACAATCTTAACTTAGGCCTGGCCTAAGTCTTAGGCCCACTGTACCGTATGTGCTATTATAAATCCATGGTAGGCAGCTACTACAAATTTCGCGGACATTACAGTGAACTTAAAATATTGCAAGGGGGTGTTATCAAGTTCAGTGTTTTGATTCCTAAAACCTCTTAATTCTGATTGATTGATATTTGGGCTTAACGTCTTATTTTTTTGCAACTTGGCTAATCGAGACGATGAGTGGGTGAAATATGAAGATGAAATGAAATATGCGGCTGTTTGGAGGAAAGGGGCAAGTAGGAGGGCGGGAAGGAAAGCCAAAGGAGGAGGAAAAGGGAGTGGGGAAAATGTGGACTGCATTCCGTCCGACTTTTCCTCCTCGACCTGTCCGGCTAGGGTGGCCCTACCAGAAGCATACGCTTCCACCGGCATAGCTCCAGGAATTATCAAAGCACGCGAACCTGCCCACCACGATAAGATAGCAGTCCCTGGGCAGGACCTCTAAACCCTAAAAACAGACAAATGCGTATGTAAAAGTAAGTAAACGATATCTATTTATGTTCACACTTTGAAGTCATAGCCGCATTGCCACCGTCTTTGAAGAAAGATAAGACTCAGAAAGGGCCTTAATTTTGGTATCAAGTGTTTGTTATTTACTAGGGTTTCTTACCGACGTCGAGTCGAGGGTATGTGCAGGTCCGTATCATCATCTATGGCGTACCATAATCTTGTGTCCTAAAGTTAGGCCATGCAGGTCTAATTTAAGACTTTTTGTGAATCCGGGCACAGATGTTTTTCTTGCACAGCTGTGTTGTCGCATCTCCCTTGTCAATATGAGTGGTGGGGGGGGGAGGGGGGCGATGCACCCTTAACGCACGCGTCTCTTCAAGGAAGGTACAGGGTGGATCGGGCAACTCTGAGGACAGTTCTAAGTCACGCGCGCTCCGTCTTGAGGGCATGTTCCAACTTGTTTATTTCATGGCTTGCTTCTCCTACTTCGCCGACTAACACAACAATCAACAATTGTTGCAATTAATTGTTGCCTTAGTCTGCTAGGGAAGACAGTAGACTAAAAACGTCAGGTTAGAACACACCCTCAACGTCCGGTTTGGTTCCGACACACAGAGGCGTCCACTATGGGAGAACGTATGACAGCAGCGCTGTGAGCGTTCCTGTTCACACATATGTCAGTATGCCGCTTTAATTGACGCATGCAATAATGATGTCATGGAAATACAGATGCTGTGGGACGGCTTAACCTTACCCGCGCGCGAAGAGTGTGGTAGAATTTGGTAGAATGTGTTATTCCATCCCCCATTGTACTAGGTTTCACTTGTTTTCTGGATTCTTCGGCTGATTGTTATTTTAATTACATAAAGGCTGGTCCACACAGATTTTGAAGACATAATGCATAAGGTTTTAAGACGTTGTTTTGAAAACAACAATGAAAACAACGTCTTAAAACGAAAACTTTGTGTGAACGCCAGTACGTGTTTCCTATGATCCAACTTTACGACTACGCGTTAAACCCTCATTTCCAAATACACTTTTTATTTCAACTCCCCAGTTCATGTGTCTACTGGCACCATGATCGGACTTCGAAAGTCGTCCCTCATTGTCGTATGTCTTAAAAATCTGTGTGGACCAGCCTTAACACGCATGAATAATTAAGTTTTAAGTGCTCAATCAAAATTACTATAAAAAATGTATTAGGCATATTATAAGTTTTGGAGCCCTTAACTGAAGTTGAGCTTTTTAGGTAAACTGAACGTCATCGGTCACAGCGCACTCTGTCATACGGTCTCCCATAAAGACGTATGGTCGGTAAAACGGGGCTGCGTACCAACTTTGACTGCGTTCACTGTGGCTGTGACTGGTGGTGGGGGTAGCCCAGTCAACGCAGTGAACGCAGCAGCTGGTACGGGATGCAGTCACAGTCACAGCGAAAGCAGACAACAGCAGAAATTGTCATTCATAAAAGCAACATTTGCCATCTGTTAATTAACCTTACAACATTACATTAATAATTTAACGCTTATGGGACTTCTAAGATGAGATTATATGGTGTTGTGATGTCACTTACTATTTAAACCATATAATATTGTCCATAAATTCATAATTCGCGGTAAAATTATTAGCCACGCCCCCCTTAGCCGCTTTCGTTTACCTCGCCAGAGCAATCTGTCAGTCCGCAAACCAAACCCGATCAGTAGCAGGTTACTCTGGTGCGTTCGGCAACTATGCCAGAGTAACCCGGTTTTCTGACCCGATCACCAAAAAAGTGACCTGCCTCGGGAGCAGGGTAAGTTAGTTAGGTTTGGGCGGACAATTCAAAATGTTATGATTTTGATGGTGGTGTTAAAAGTGGCTGTGGATGATGCATGTGGATATTTGGGCGCAAAACCGTGTTTTTGAGTAGGCTTTTAATAAATTTCACGTAGAAAGTAAGTACATCAGGTATTAAAAAAAATTCAAAACAATTTGAAGGTTAGGTTTAGCTATGCAAGCGCACGGCATCCATTTGCAAACAAACCCTACTCCGAAACGCTTTCGTTTACTCGGGTTGAAAACTCTAACCCAGTGACGTAAAGTCACGTGACATTACTGATCGGACGGGTTACTCTGGACCCTGATTCTGATAATATTCGAGAAGCGATCTCATGAAAATTCGAGCTGAGAACTATGAAATGCGATTCTGATCGGCCGAGGCACTCGAAACTTCGTTCGAAAAAAGTGAGATCATTACAATATGTACCCAAAAATTCCTGAGATGTCCGTGATTGGTCAGTGAAATCTATATCACAGCCTTTTGAACATGCAGCATACGCCTCTATAAATATTTGCGAGGGAATAACTTCGAATGAACTAGGTAGGTGTGTAATACGGACTAATACCAAAAGTAACTAGGATTAGACTTATGTAGAAGAATTAATCATATTTTCTTACAAAGCATAACATTATGGCATTATTATAAATACGCTAGGCCTAGGACTAGTGGTTTTATAGTGTTACCGTTTAGGTTGTGAAGTGTAATATAGGATGACACATAACCCCACTTTTGATCATCTATGTATTTATTTATTTATTTTTTTTTTTTTTTTGATAGTTATTGTCAAGTACTATGCTACATTTCTTCTTTCCATAAACCTTTTTAGAGGCATTTTGTTTGGAATTGTAACTTACGGCTTAGAACATAACCTATAAACTAGGAAACAATAACAAATCCAAGGTCTACTGGATTGCCGCTAGGCTTCGCTAGTGCGGCACAGCAGCCGTGCCTTCCCGCGTTTCCTGTCCTGTGATTGGCCAACACTTTTTTTTTTCGAAACCTAATAACTTCCGGTTGTGATTGATCTCGGAAGTATATCAGAATCACAAACTAGGACGTTTCACTATATCGACATGAGATGAGAGTTGTTCGAATAAATGAGATCGAGCTGAAGTCGAATATTACCGGAATAGAAGTCAGCAGGCGAGGTAAACGAAAGCGGCTCTTGACTGCGATAGCTGGATCTTTTCGGCCCAGTCATCGCAGTGACTGGAGGGGTAACTGCGAGGTAAACTGGTACGCAAAAAGCAGTGACTGCAGCTTGACTGCGAGTCAAGCTGGTACGGATCTCAGTCACTGCAGTCACTCCCAGTCATAGTTGGTACGCAGCCCTGAAAACCCATCATTGTATTCACGCGGCAGCGAGGAGGTTGAAGCCAACATATCGCAGCGGCAGGTCACGTGACATTGGTGTATCGGCAGCGCGGCACGGCAACTCAAACGCCATGAGAAACGCATCTAAACTGATATGCAATGAAAAAATGGCGGACGACAAAGATGACGATAACTTCGAATAACAGTTCATAACTTTATTGATATTAAAGTAAAAGTAGCCCCTTAATTGTTGGCTGTCGAAAAGAGAGAAATCGTGTATAATATATTCCACAAACACTATAGAAGTAATGTTTTGCGTGTTCAAGCGTGGAAGGACGTGGCGCAAGATTGTAACAACACAGGTAAGAAAAACGACTAGGCCTAGGCTAGGCCATAGGCCCTAGGCCATAGATAGCGCATCGTGCAATCTGCAAGTGAAATGGCTGGCGAGGAGAATCCGCGCCACGCCACGCTCCGCCGCGCCGAGCACATCCTCGACTGAAATCGCAGCTATGTGCTTTTAACCTAATGATTTTATGTCCGAGTGAAAAAAAATGTTCATCAGGTTTCGGCCGCCAAATGCACGTAGGCGGCCAAAATCTCTCACATAACGCAAACTGACAGTTCCTTGGCTGACAGACTCAGCATATTTTCGAAAACAAGTTTAAGTCTAGGCCTATGACTACTGAAGCCTAGGCCTAGTATGCCAATAGGACCGTCATATTACTAGGCCTGTAGTTATGTATTCACATTAAAGACAAAATAAGATATTGGCGTAGGCCTAGACTTTACCTTGTAAGCCTAGGGCAATCTAGGCCTAGGCTATGTTTCTTGTCTGTGTTGAACACGCGAAGTTCTGGATTGACACGACTTGCTTGGGTAGTAATTTTGTTCACTAGGCTAGTCTCCAACAGTCCTCTGAAGGAAAATACTTTGAACGCTTTTTATTATTAGGATTCTCGAAGATTTCGACATATTATTTCAACTTCGACGCATTTGTTTGTTTTGATTTTATGAACTGTGTTCGGCGATGACACCTAGCGGAAGATCGGCGAACTTTGTATTCATTAGGCATTTACACCAATGTCACGTGACCGCTACGTTATCGCGTATCTCGATATGTTGGCTTCAAGTTTGTGACGTCATGCGCCGTCTACCCAAATATAAGGTCGATGGTAAACCTACCGTAACAGGGCGCGCTGCGATAGTCATCTGGATCAAAACACAGATTATCTTTAGAAGTCTGTATTAAAATATATTCAAGGCAGATATTTTCGCCTTTTTTCTTCTTGCAGGACGACGGATCTCCGTCAAGTGATCCATTCGCATAATACAACCGATTGGTGAATTCCTCTACGACGTGGGTTAGTCCAAAACCGACAACGATGCAATTTATCTTCTTACCAACCAGCAACGGACTTTTGGCTACCGTGATCGCTCCGACTGCCGAATTGAAATCAAATTTTTCACTCACTTTCAAAATCGCAATGTCGTGTTTGAACAGATTTAAACGTGCTGACGGTAAAATTTGATCGTTCCTTCTCAGTATGACGTGGTTAGATTTCCTAGTTTGGTCTGGTTTCAATCGCCGGTCTACTACCCCAGCTGTTATAGTTGTGGTTATGTCCGATAGAGTAATGTTGCGTGGGTAGCTTTCGTAGCAGTGCGCCCCAGTAACCACCCAGTATTCAGTGAGGATGGAGCCCGAACATTGCCAAGATCCGCTTATGCCCTTAGCTTTATTGACGGTGTGCACTGCATAGGGGAATTGTCCGAGCGTCGCTGCTGTCCCGTGATAAATTGCCCTCGAATCCCCATCAACACCACCACTAGCTGCGACACCAGCACACTTACTGATTTGTAAAATGTAAATTATAAGAAATATTAATGGAAACGACATCGATAATTTTTTGCAAGAAGCCGTTGATTTTCTATACAAATAAAACAAATCGTGAGATGAGAATGTGTTGTTGCTAAGTGATCTGAAACAATGATAGGTTGCATCATTTACCGCAGTAGAAAAATATATCAAGGTTCGTAAATCCCCTAGCGGAGGCTCGTTGAACTCCCAAGTCAGGTCGTCCCATCTATTTCCACAATGTTAAAAATCACGTGTTATTCAAATGGGAAAAGCGTTCTGAAAAACATATTCATTGATCTGTCAAAACCAATTCTGGCTCAAAACTGCATTGCATCTAATTAAAATAATTTAATTATAATAGTAGTCTATCTACATTTTTAAGTTAAGTATCCTGAAATAAAATTTTGCATAGTAAATTAGTAGATTAAGGTAATAAACCATTTTTTGTAGTGGGCACGAGAATTGCGGTTTTCGTGCCCATGAGAAGACCTTATACGTTGAGGTTTACCGAACCTCCGCCAGGGGATCGACGGACCTTGAAATATACTAGACACCGTCCATGTTTGACTTCAAGGTCTACTTAATCTCCGCCTAGCGGAGGCTCGTCGAACTCGCAAGTAACTTGAGGGTTCGACCATGGATTTATAATAGTACCATGGTTCGACGAGGCTCGGCTAGGCGGAGATCAAGTAGACCTAGCGCGGTAAAACCTTGGATTGAACCGAAATTCAAGATGGTTGTACATCAATGTATGAATTATATTCGAGAAGGCTGTGTATTAAAGTATGATTGCAATGGCGGACAAATAAAGATAACATTTTGATGTAAGACATGCTTACCTCTATCAAGTTCCTGCACTCAATCTGTTTGCTCACCCGGTTCTAACGAGGCTACACTTGCACCAGCTTAGCCTTACACTGCACAAGTGAACAGTTCACAATGAAAGTGTGTTCCTTCTGAGATAGAACTATTTCGAGGAGATGTCTGGAGGCGAGCCAAGATGAGCGGCCTTGATGTTCCCCTCCCCCCCCCCCCCTTCTTCGCACCTACTTCCCCTCCACACCTCCCCTACTTGCTTTCACTACAGTGTATGTGTGTGAGCGGGAAAAGATATACCAGTCCCAACGAAAGTATTCGCATACCGATCTCAGGTCATTCTCTACTGCCCCTTTCAACCGCGCCAATTGAAAGAAATTCAACAGATCTACTAGTCCCAGCGAAAGTATTCGCATACCGATCTCAGGTCATTGTCTACTGTCCCTTTCAACCGCGCCAATTGAAAGAAAATCAACAGATCTACTAGTGTTAGCGAAAGTATTCGCATACCGATCTCAGGTCATTGTCTACTGCCCCTTTCAACCGCGCCAATTGAAAGAAAATCAACAGATCTACTAGTGTTAGCAAAAGTATTCGCATACCAATCTCAGGTCATTGTCTACTGACACTTTCAACCGCGCCTATTGAAAGAAATTCAACAGATCTACTAGTCCCAGCGAAAGTATTCGCATACCAATCTCAGGACATTGTCTACTGCCCCTTTCAACCGCGCCAATTGAAAGAAATCCAACAGATCTACTAGTCCCAGCGAAAGTATTCGCATACCGATCTCTGGTCATTGTCTACTGACCCTTTCAACCGCGCCAATTGAAAGAAATTCAACAGATCTACTAGTCCCAACGAAAGTATTCGCATACCGATCTCAGGTCATTCTCTACTGCCCCTTTCAACCGCGCCAATTGAAAGAAATTCAACAGATCTACTAGTCCCAGCGAAAGTATTCGCATACCGATCTCAGGTCATTGTATACTGTCCCTTTCAACCACGCCAATTGAAAGAAAATCAACAGATACCCGGCGTTCTTTCACACATTCGTAAATGCATCATGGTTCAGCTTAGTCGAGTGTAATGTTTGATTTGAATCTACGAGTCGATGTGTAAATACGACTCAACTAGTACTTTCACATAGCGTGACCAGGTCATGTGACCGTCACCACTTCCGGCATCTGAGTGTGATCATGGCGACTGTCGATGCCGTCTCGTATCTCGTCTTTATAAATAAAGCACTATATGAATATCTTACCACGCTCACGCGTTGTGGTTATTACTAATAACCTATTCAACAACATAACATGGTGTCAGATAAGTACGTGAACTAAGAAAATCATAACGGATTGACTAGATATAACACGATTTACGAATGCAAGTGGACTCTTAACCTAGCTTTTTCCAAGCCACATGGTGAGTTAGTTAGGCTTACCATACTCAGGACGCATTTTCAGTTGTGATAAGTTATCCAACTTGAGAAGGAAATGTCGAAGGACTTTAAGAAGCCCCCTGAGCTGGAATTGACAGGGAATGTCAATCAAAATTGGAAATTTTGGAAGCAGAAGTTTGAGATCTACATGAGGGCATCCAAAGGATACAAGGAAGAGCCTGAGGACCAGGTTGCAATGTTCCTTAACCTTATTGGGGATGACGCGTTGAGGACTTTCAACACATTTGAAATCGATGATGAAGGTATGAAATCGCTACAAATCGTAATGAACCGGTTTGAGGCCTACTGTTCGCCGAGAAAAAACATTGTTTTTGAGCAGTATAAGTTTTTCAATCGCTCTCAAAGTGAGAACGAAACCTTTGATCAGTTCTTAACCCAACTCAAGTTGCTTGCAAATTCATGTGAGTTCGGGGAAGCGCTGAAGCCACTGCTGTTGCTACGCGTCGTGGTTGGGGTGCGCTATCAAGGCATGAAAGAGACGCTTCTACGTATTCCGGACTTAACACTCGACAAGGCCTCCGAGTTCTGCAGGGCAGCAGAAACCAGCAGAGAACAAGCTCAGGCCCTGGAGGAGAAGTTTCCGGTGGATTACGTGAAGAAAGCCCAGCCGCAAAGCAAAAACAAGAACGCGTCCAAGAAGACCGATAGTGAAAGTGTTACCAAAATAAAGTGTAATAAATGTGGTTTCACACATGTGCCCAAAAAGTGCCCAGCTTACAATAAGCAATGCAATAAATGCAAGGGGTCAAATCATTTTTCTAAAATGTGTCCTAAGAAAAGTGTTCATGCGTGTGAATGCGACGTGACAGAAGATGAGCAGTCAACCTCAGTGGACAGTAATGAACTGTTTGTGGAAATGGTTGCAGAGCAGTCTCAAGTACACAGTGTGTTAGGACCAGACCTAAGTGATAGGGAATGGACTTCTACACTGGAACTTGGCATGGGCCAAGAAGGGGTCACTGGTAAAGTAAAATTTAAGTTGGACACAGGAGCTCAGGTTAGTTTTCTACCTAACAAGCTGTTTAAACAGCTGCCTTTCAGTGATAATGTTAAGGTGAGGAAGACCAATACTACGTTAGTAACGTTTGGCAATTACAAGGTAAAGCCAATAGGAGTTGTTGATCTTATGTGCTCAAATAGTCCCAACGAACCTGTTAGAATTAGCTTTATGCTAGCTGACTTAGATTGTAGGCCATTGTTAGGTTTGAGTGCGTGCGTTCAGTTGAACCTGGTTAAAAGAATTAACGAGCTCAATGCAGGCCTAACAAAGGGGGATGTTACATCCAAGTATATGGAAGTATCTTCGGGAGGGCTAGGGTGCATGCCGGGAAAACATAAAATAATTCTGAAATCAGATTGCAACCCTGTAGTTCATCCAGCGAGAAAGGTACCGGTTTCTCTCAGGGGAAAACTTAAGGATACGTTAGACTCATTAGAGAGTAGGAACGTAATTGAAAAAGTCAATGGACCAACTGACTGGGTCAGTAACCTGGTTATCGTGGAAAAGTCAAATGGTTCTTTACGAGTTTGTCTCGACCCCAAAGACCTTAACAAGGCCATAAAAAGAGAACATTTTCCTATTCCCACAGCAGACGATGTCTTAGCCAATCTATCGGGGATGGCGTATTTCTCAGTTGTTGATATGAGCGAAGGATTTTTACAAGTATTGCTAGATGAGAGTTGTACAGACTACTGCACTTTTAGCAGTCCCTTTGGTCGTTATAAGTTCTTGCGCATGCCCTTCGGCATATCGTCAGCTCCTGAGGTATTTCAGAAAAGAAACTCTGAAAACTTCGGTGATCTAGTAAACGTACAGGTTGTTTTTGATGACTTGATCATTGCCGGGCGTACTATTGAAGAACATGACAAAGCACTGATGTCAGTACTTGACCGTGCCAAGAGTCTAGGCATAAAATTCAACCCAGAGAAGTTTCAATACAGGGTAAATGAGGTCAAGTATATGGGCCATATTATGTCAGCCAATGGTCTGAAAGCAGATCCGGAGAGAGTAAGAGCTATTCGCAACCTACCTTCTCCTACAAACATAACTGAACTTCGCAGGTTTATGGGGATGGTCAATTACGTAGGCAAGTTCGTACCGAACCTATCTATCTAGTACGTCAGAACCTTTACGGCAGTTATTGAAACATAACGTTGAGTGGCAGTGGGGGCCAGAGCAACAGAGAGCTGAGTTAGAAATCAAAGACAGGCTGTGTTCGGCACCCACGTTACCGTTCTATGACGAAACGAAACCGTTGTGTCTGCAGACAGATGCTTCGAAGTCTGGGTTAGGGGCATGTATAATGCAAGATGGTATACCAGTTGCATACGCATCCCGCAGCATGACTCCTACCGAATTAGCGTATCCTCAAATCGAAAAGGAAATGTTAAGCATTTGTTACGGGGTGCAAAAATTTCACCAGTATGTTTATGGTCGAAAGACGATAGTCCAAACTGACCACAAACCTTTAATTCCGATCGTGATGAAAAACATAAACCAGATATCACCTCGACTCCAGAGAATGCAATTGAGGTTGCTTAAGTACGACCTGGAAGTCGAGTATTTACCTGGTAAACTCATGTTTATGGCAGATACGCTGTCACGTGCCTACCTTCCCTACACGGACAAGGATGACCCAGAATTCAATGTAGTAGTACACTCAATTTCTAAACATCTACCATTGTCCGATGAGAGGAGAGTAGAGTTTCAGACAGAAACAAAGAAGAGTGAGGTAACAAGAATCTTGCATGAATTCCATCATAAGGGCTGGCCACAGCACGTCGGTCAGGTCCCCTCCCCAGTTAAATATTTCTGGAACATCAAGGAGGAACTATCCTTTGATGATGGGTTAGTGTTTGTGGGTGACAGACTTCTTGTTCCCACCACACTGCGGAAGAGCATGCTTGATCTGTTGCATCAAGGCCACTTTGGTATGGAAAAAACAAAGGCTAGGGCTAGACAGGTCTTTTGTTGGCCTGGTATGACAAGAGATATAACCAATCTTGTTGCCAGCTGTGCCACGTGCGAAAGGTTTCGCCTCAAAAACACCAAAGAACCACTCATGCCTCACCCTGTCCCAAGTCAAGCATGGGAAACGATTGCAGCCGACATACTAGAATTCAAAGGTGATTCCTATTTAGTCATTAAGGACTACTACTCTAAATGGTTAGAGCTGATTCACATTAAAAACAAAACTGCTAAGGAACTTATTGGGAAATTTAAATCAGTATTTTCTAGACTAGGAATACCGGATGTATTGATTTCGGATAACATGCCGTTCTCAAGTGCCGAGTTTAAAACGTTCGCCAAAACATGGCACTTCCAAACGAAAACTTCAAGCCCCCGTTATCCCAAGTCTAACGGGATGGCCGAAAATGGAGTCAAGATAGCTAAATCCATGCTTAAGAAGGCTCAGTTTACGAATACTGACCTGTATCTGTTCCTTCTGGAATATCGAAACATGCCGATTACTGGATTGCAACTTGCACCAGCTCAACTATTATTGTCTAGGAAGCTGAAAACTTGCATTCCAATGTCCATTACTCAGTTGCAACCCTATGTGCAACCCGATATTGTTCCTGCCCTTCAGGCTATTCAAAATAAACAAAAGATGTTTCATGACAGGAGTGCCAAACCACTGCCTCCTCTCGTACCAGGGGAAAAAGTTGTGTGGAGAAGGGATGGTGTGTGGGAACCAGCACAAATCATCAACGAACATAGTTCGCCCAGATCATATATTATACATACTGATCAGGGACAGGTACTTCGCAGAAACAGGGGGGATCTACGCAAATCAGTAGTTACCAACAGGCCGGTTGTAGCACCTGATCTGAATGTGGAAGATCACATCTTGGCTTCACCAAGTCTCAATGCTGACAATGTTCTGCCCTTACCGCAAGAACCAGCAAGTGATAGACAGGACGTTGCTGTGAACCAGCAGATGTCTGCACCTGGTAGGGTTGTTATTGATAATCGCACCAAATGTGGGCGTATTGTAAAACCACCTGCTAGATTTAAGGATTATGTTTAAAACTGTATGTACTTGCTATAGATCCATTTTCATTTTGAATTGTATTTAGTTGTATTCATTTCTGTCTTAATGTAATAATATTGTGTGTGATGAGCGTTACTCTCTCTTATTGCATTGTATAAGGCTTAACCAAAAAGGGGAGATGTAATGTTTGATTTGAATCTACGAGTCGATGTGTAAATACGACTCAACTAGTACTTTCACATAGCGTGACCAGGTCATGTGACCGTCACCACTTCCGGCATCTGAGTGTGATCATGGCGACTGTCGATGCCGTCTCGTATCTCGTCTTTATAAATAAAGCACTATATGAATATCTTACCACGCTCACGCGTTGTGGTTATTACTAATAACCTATTCAACAACATAACATCGAGTGCACGGGCGGTTTGGCCACACCCACCGTTACAGGTAACCAATGGAAGGTCTTAAATTATTCCCAATGGATCTGTTTAGATAGGATGGTAGGAATTTGCGAAGTAGAAAATTAAGTTGTCACCTTGGACTCGGCTGTGTTGCTTCAGCGCCATTGTACTGAAAACACACAAATATCAACATCAATATAAAAATGTTCATATTTGTTCAGAAAAATGCAATCAACAACAACCAAAAAATAATGTTCTTGATTACAGTTTTTATTGTCACAGTTATTATACTTATGCCATTGTTCAATAAAAGATTGATTGTTAATATAAATCATAGCTCGGATTAGTTAAGTTAAGTAAAGTTTAGTTAAGGTGATCACTTCAAAACTGCAAATGGGCCATAACTGCCCGGTGGCCACCTGTCCAAACCTCTCCACCCCCCCCCCCCCCCCCCCCCTCCCACATCCCTCATCAATATCACTTCATTTCATATCCCTCATTCTATTGCCCAACAAAGATCAGTTGTGTGTACAACTGCCCTATAGTAGCCCCAACGAAGGTATTCGTATACCGATCTCAGGTCATTGTCTACTGCCCCTTACAACCGCGCCAATTGAAAGACAATCAACAGATACCTGGCGTTCTTTCACACATTCGTAAATGTACGGTTCGGCTTAGTCGAGTGCACAGGCGGTTTGGCCACGCCCACCGTTACAGGTAACCAACGGAAGGTCTTAAATTATCCCCAATCGACATGTTTAGATTAGATGGTAGGAATTAGCGAAGTAGAAGATTAAGGTTGGAATTCATAGTCGGCCCCTACACCTAGGGGCGCCCGTTGTTACCAAGGTAACAATTGTTTGCATGTTATTTCCCATAAACAAAACAAATCCATAGCAACAATGGGTGCCCCTAGGTGTAGGGGCCGACTATGAATTCCAACCTAAGTTGTCACCTTGGACTCGGCAGTGTTGTGAGCATCAGAATACTTCCGTTGGGGCAACTACAGTCACCAACGTCCAAATAGTTGGCACGCACATGCGTAGATTGGTCAACAACCAAGTTGGGCTACATGTTGGCTTCAATTGTTGACCTAGAAATGTTAAATGTCCTTAAATGTTGGCCTAGATTGTTTTTTTTCAACTAGTCACATGTCAAGCGTTCCATACCTCTATTTTTTATTGACGAAATTATTATTATGATTATAATAATTATGATTGATACGCATTTCAATAGTTTATCCATAGCACAGATAACTAATTTGTTATCTGTGTCCATAGACATAGATGGTTTATCATTAAAATCTGCGTAAATCGGGAAGATTCAAGATTCCAAGGCGCGTAGTGATTTGAAATTTGAATCGGCTCGACATCGAACGTACGTAACGCAGGCTGTGGAACTGTCGAGCTTTAAACATTTGTTTAAACGGCGGTGGGAAGTAAATATCCGAAACCGCCAAAATGTCAGCTGTGTTCGGCGTTTGTGTCACTTTCTTGTGTTGATTGTCAGTGTATTCCAATGTTTGGACTACATAGGGTAAAGAATATTGTCTACAACCATTATAGACTCAAAACAAGCATCTCTGTTATTATTTACGCGTATGTGTTACTCACGCCCGTTATCAATTTCAGGAATAGCTCTGGTGCAGGACTGCACTGTTCATCTCGGCTAGACCCGGGGTTCTAGGTCAGACATGAATCCACAGCCCAGGTCCAGACTAGGCCCCAGTGCAAAGAAGAAACAACAAACTAATGGTGTTTTGAAGAAACAAGAATCCAATGCTACAAAGAAGAAACAAGAATCTAATGGTACAAAGAAGAAACAAGAATCTAATGGTACAAAGAAGAAACAAGAATCTAATGGATCAAAATTGTCAGATTTAAACCTACTTCTACGACAGTGAAGAGTGAAGTAGAGCCAATTGAGGATACTCATCGTAGGGTCTTGGGATGGGCTAAAGATATGGGGTTTGCGCCACACGGAAAGTTTACTAAAACATCTGATTATCCGTCTGTGGATGTGGTTAGGCTTAGGCCCCAGGGGCCTACATATCATTCAAACAATAGCCTAGGCTAGGCCTAGTCCTGACATTAGCCGCGTACCAATATTCAGCGGCTGGCTTCGCTTAGTTTGCCGGCTGGACTACCGAAATCAAATCTAGTTTTTCCGCTGGCCGTAACAATTGCTTGCAAGCAATTAGGCCTAGGCCTACTTAGTCGCTGAATATGGTCACGCGGCTCTCGCTCGGCCAACTTCGTAGCCGTAGGCCCGGCCGGCTATTTCCTAGAGACTTAGGCCCGAATGCATAGTCCAGACTCAAGCCTTCCTCAACTCAGCCTCAACCGCCAATCACGGTGCGGCATTGCCGTGTAGATGGCTCTGTGATTGGTGGCTAGGTGAGGCTGAGGAGAGGGTGAGTTGAGTAGGGCTTGAGTGTGAATTATGCATTCGGGCCTAAGTATGGCTAGAAGTCCTTGTTATGGCCTAGGCCTAGCATTACCACACCGCAAAATGTATTTTTATTCTGTGCATGCCGATACTGATTCCTGGGATGCCCAAGATCAATGGTGGAAACACCCCTTTACCCAACTAAATGATGTTGGAATAAAGAGTAGCGATATATAGGCCTATATATTCTGTGCATTCATTTATTCTGCTTCTAGATCTGCTAGGCCAGAGGCATATTTTTACTTAAGCCCCCTACCCACAATTGTCTGTATTGGAATCGCAATTCCAATCTGGGGTTATATAGTTACGCACAGCGTGTCATTTTCTTACTCACATATTCCCAATTACACCAAGGGTTTCCTCATGTCTACGTCCAGGGTTCAAATCCCGGTTTGGGCATGGCTTTTCTTAAAGCCTGTATTACACGGCAAACTTTTTCATCCAACTCCTTGAATTCAAGCACAAAAGCGCATCAAAAACAGTCAGTATGTAGTCAAATACAATAATAGGAATTATTTATTGATGCGCTTTTGTCCTTGAATTCAAGGAGTTGGATGAAAAAGTTTGACCGTGTAGCCTAATACAGGCTTAACATTGGAACTTTGACTCTAGAATATGATTCTGGTCTAAAAATAAAGGGGTGATTTAATAGAGTCACAGCAACCAAACACATCCTAAAACTGTCCCCCACTAAAAGTAATTTCTTTTAACTTATTGGGTAGGCATAGACTTCAAATAAAAATGCAATTTTTTAAATGTACTTTAGGCTTATTTACTTAGCTTATTTACTTTACTTTACTAGTACTACTTATTTACTTACCGGTATTTACTTATGTGGTCCCACCCTGTTACAATATATTTTCTCGCCTGCTCGCAGGCTGTGTCGCCGCGAAACAAAACCCGTGTGGGAGCACATCATGAAGTGCGTCCGTCCCGCCGCGGAGGTCGCCGAAGTCCGCCGAGCGTCGCCGACAGCGTACCGACAGTAGCGACGGTCTCGTCGGCAAGAGCGACCTGGCGTTGCGGAGAGAGTCGCTCGAGAGGGAACTGGAGACCAAGAGGGTCGCTGCGGCCGGGGCGACTAGCGAGACTGTTGGACGCCTTTGATAACCAACGTGAGTAGGATGGAGGCAAAGTGATGCCTGGCGAGGGGGTGTACACGTGTGGAGGCAATAGCGACTCGTGGCCCCGTGGGGGAAATGGCATTGAAGAAGTGACGTGAGGCGCTCATAGGGACGCGCTAGTGGATCTGCGAGAGCACATTGCCGCTTGATAAATTGATGAATTTAGGGAGCTTCAGTAGCCAAGATCGTTCGCGTCTCAGATGATTTAAGATACCAATTTAGTAGATTTAACTACATATTAAACTGAACACATGTTGTGAACCTTGTTGTCAATTTTAGAGCCATCTGTGAAAAATAGTGATGCGGAGGATAATCTTATACCGATAAGATACGATTTGTGGCATATCCCGATATTATTTTGCACCCAGTATTAGGATTAATTGTTCATACCACTTGTTATCGTCGTGGTTTACACCTGGTTGCGGTGGTTATTGATTATATTACTGTATTACTTATTATTTTTTAATCATTTCATATAATGAAATTGACAGTGTATCATGAACTTTCAGAGTGTATTTAATTAACTATAAACCAGCTATCGAAGATATTATTAGGCCAACTTGGCCTCCATTCGGTGTGATTCATCGATATTATAGTGATGCTATCATCCCGCGATATTATATGCTCACGATATATCGTGAAAATGATATCGATGTGAATTTATTTATCATTCATCATAACGCATCCTTAAAGCCGAGGCCGCACAGGGCGGAGGGTTACTTAGAGGGTAGTGGGTAGAGGGTGGAGGGTGGTGGGTGGAGGGTAGATATATCGTGGCCGCACTGCAGGATGGAACAACCTAGGTAGAATCTAGTATGAAAGTGTGAGTCGTGCTGTCAAAATGTCCCTATCAAAATTATCTAAAAGACTTCTTCTGTGTGATAGTCCCTACCTCCGTAATGGGAATTTAGGGAATGACAGGGGTACGTGGGTGCACCAGTACAACTCCGACAGAGATAATAATGGTGAATTTCTACGAGTTTATAAGAAGATGAGGAAGTAGGCCTACCCAGATAAATGTTTTAACTATGAACGTATGAGTGCAACTTCCTTGGACACTTCAGCCCACAAAGATTTGAGAATTTTTGAGTTTTTTCTCAGTTGGTCTGCTGGGTCCCATATTGCTTTTTGCTTGTAAACTGCCGCGATGAGCTGCTCCTCCATAGTTGAGAGCCTGGTGGGTAGATGAAATTAACCAACACGGCGGTTTACGTCGCTACGCGCCAGGCTACCCGCTAGGCTGGTAGGCTAGGTTGGATGGTTCAGTGCTGCCGGCGCCATAAGGAATGTATGTGTCGGATACTTACCTCGAGGGTTGCTTGGTGGGTATCCACCCACTACCCTCTAAGTAACCCTCCGCCTGTGCGGCCGCCGCTTAGTGAAAACCAAGAAACCCTCAGTGTTCATGGCTAACCGTGCCTGTTGTACAGAACACAATATGCTTCCCACACTTGCTGTAGATTGTATCCTCGGCCGTCACTCCTCTGCCAATGATGGTAAATGCGCTGCGCTACAATGGAACGGAGAGAACAATCTGTCCTAAGCATGTGAAAACGCGCCAAGGAAAAACATTGTCCTAATAGGGAATCGGTGGTGGGATCACTAATATTGACGTCTTAAGAGCAAAGGGTAGTCTCTACGTCAAAAACCGCAGAATATTTTCATTATTTAATTATATCTCAAGATTACAACAAGAAATCGAAAATCTAAATCATCAGCGCACTGTGTTTTGGTAAGCCCTACACCCCTACAGACTGAAAAAAATATTATAACCATTAGCGTAGCTATTTTGATATTAATTTGATAAGTAGGCCTAGTAATTAAATTAATTATATATAAAAAACCTACTGATTATAATGTAAAACACAACTTAGAGCTTTCAGTATGTAGGGCTTACTAAACCACAGTGCGCTGTTGATTCAGATTTTCGATTCCAAAGCCCATTCTTGAGATATAATTTAAAAATGAAAATTTGTGCAGTTGTTGACGTAAAGGTATCCTTCCCTGTTAAGCGTGAAGAGTACGTAATAACGAGGTTTGATTCCGTAACCCTTTCATTACGACGCGATTGCAGCAGTTTGAAGGTCATGACTTGCTAACTACGACGTATCCGCTTTGTCTTCCTACTATGCATGCACAAAACATCGTATCTGCGTGCTATACAGGAAAACATCAATCTTTTGATGCAGTGTTTGTTTTGGCTGAAATATAGTATTGAATTTTGACGTTTTTGCAATATTGCAAATTTTAATATTACTATATTTGACGACTTCTGGGTTCCTCGATGTTTGATATTGTTAATGGCGGTTTACTGTATCTTGTTGTGAAGTGGTTAATGCAGAGCAAGTGGCTAACTGGGAACACCCTATCTGTGCGGAACTTTGCCACCCCCCTTTACATGGCTTTGACATGCTGTTACCCCTTATTAAAACAACTTACTTCAGAGATAAGTAATATGAGTTAACACACAAATCTTAAGAGACACTGAATTGCTCTTGGTTAGTTGATTTATTTAATGTATATCGGATTCATACATATCACAATATGTATGCCTATTAAGTGAGGAAAGGATCCAACAGCTTACCTTCGTGTAGTAAGATGACGGATTTGCGAGTTTGAAGTACACATAAAAGACATAATACAAAATATAACGAGACGTTTCGACCGAGGTCTTGCTCACTCGAGAGAAGAATGGCTACTGCAACTACTCTATTCAACTAAACAACTATAATAAACTAGACTAAAATATATATATATATATGTACAATATTTACAAGGCGCTGTTGGGGGGTGTGGTGGCAGGGAGGTGAGAGGGGGAGAGGGCTATCACTAACGGATGTTTAGGTTGGGAGCCAACCTAGATTTAGTGATCCACTGGATGCCTAGTTAGAAACATTTGGGATGGGCGGTTAACCGATTTTTCGGGTTGGTTTATAGTTAATCCCACAAAAAATGTATCTTAATAACCGAAGTTAGTTTTTCCGGGTAGAATTTATGAGATAATTTTTCACACGCGGCAGAGCCACCATAGTACCGGTATCGTAATTATACTAATATGTAGTGTAATAGTGGTATAGGCCAGACGCCGTAACAAAGAAGGTTGTGTTGTCACAACTAATTACTCTGGCCGGCATAGTGATATGTGGACGTTTACGCAGTGCTCATCCGCGCACTAAACCTGTCAGAGAGAAAATACGCTGATCGGCAAGGCGGTGTTAGAAAATACTAGCTTTGGTAGGCTGTGACTTAAAAATACTAACATCAAGAAAGCTTTGACTTCTGTGTGTTGCTAGGATACTTGATGTATTTCTTTGTCATTTGATGGTCTGTTGTCTTTATTGCCGTTTCGTGTTTGACAGGAGTTGAGTTCACGTGGGGGAAACATGGCGGCGTTTTTTCTATAATACGTGATGCCCGTGTTCGACTGATTACCCTGTAATATTATTTATGAAAATTTATTACCGATATCAAGAAACATTGACACTGAAAACATTACTTGAGATCTTTCAGAGTGGTCATATGCGTTCCCTGTGCCTTTAGGATACGACAATATGCAGACAGGCAAAGGTAGGTCATTCGTAGCATATCCGTAGCTGTTCCTTCTTCGGCACCTTCATGCCTAGCATGATGGGATGGAACTACTTTAAATTTTCCCAAATATATAAAAAAGTAGTAGTTAATTTATAAGTGAATATAATAAACTAGATAATAAGAAACTAAAGTTTATTCCTGCATAATTTAACCGCAAAAAAGAGGGAGAAAAATAGCATTTAAACCAGGGCCCATGTCCACCAACCTATGAAATAACAGTACATGTTTACTTCTGGTAAGGCAATGAGTAGTAGTCTACATTTAAGTTGGTATTACAAGGTGTGAGGTCACTTGCTATTACATCATCCGTGACGACAACACCTTCTTTGTTACGACGTCCGGCCTATAATAGTGTCCTTTTTCTCAGCTAGTCGCAGCACAGCTCAAACTGGCTGCCTGTACGACTAATCGATATATCGAACGGACAGGTCGATAACTTATGTATGTCACAGCCTTCTTCGTCGACTCTGTTATGGTGAATTCACAACCTTGCGTTGCGCTACGCAACTTTGAACTTCGAAGTCCTAGCAGCCAATCATGAGCATCATCAGTGCGCGACTGTGCGATGCTGCAACATTGATCCTAGTTCAACTTTCCAACGCAATAACGCAAAGCAAAACCTTCTTGATCCTCGCGACATGTATGATCCGGGATACTCGGTTTAAAGCACAGCCTTCTCGAACGTTGGTTCAATCCAAGGTCCGTAAATCCCCTGGCGGGGACTCGTCAAACTCACAAGTTTTTACATTGAGGTTTACCGAACCTCCGCCAGGAGATCGACGGACCTTGGGTTCAATACATGCAAGGTCCACTTAATCGGAGATCAAGTAGACCTTGAATCCGCGGTTTGACCTGTTGAGAAGGCTGTAGTTTAAAGCAAGGTCCTGAACAGATGATGAAGTCAACGCAACGCAACAAAGTGCAACGCTCAGCTCAGCGCTACGCAAGGTCGTGAATTCACCATTACGACTGCACGATCGGCACGCGCAAGGAATCAAGCGCGACATGTGGCTATAGCATGAAAAAGGTAGTCTGTTCTCAATGGGTGTTTTTTTTGTAACGAATACTGTTTACCTACTAAGTGGAACTGAGGAATATTAATCAATATAAATAACCGAAAACTGAGGTTAATTCAACTAACCGAATCGATAACCGAGAGTGCTAACCGCAGATCCCTAAGACCTCGTTCTCATTACTAGCGTTTAACGCGGGTTGGTGGGTTACGCGGGTTAATTTCCTTGTGTGAACGATCGCAGGTTGCTACGATGGTTGCACTTTCAACCCGCGTCCAAACTCCGAGTTAAGCCGGCTGCCCGACCTTGCGTTTGTTTGCATGAAAGCCACGGACGGCTCAGATTGACCAATCAGGAGAGACTTGGGTGCGCGCCGCAAAAGTTGACCAAACCTCAACTTTTGCAGTGAACCGGAAGTGCGTGCGCATGCGCACAACCACAAAACCATAGGCAAGATGGAGAAGCAGTTGTTTTGAGGTTATGGGTTCTAGTTCTGGATTTGTTAACTTTAAAGTGTATGTAACTACCCCACGACGTAGGCCTACAGAAACATAGGAAATGTAACATAAGTAAATAGCCATATACCACGTACGGACGTCTGTTTTTAGTTCCACTAATGAAAATATTTGTGTTAGGTACGATACTAGTCTCGTCACGCCCACTGCACACAAACGCAATGTCGGGAATACATTCAGAAATGTCACCCATAAACGCAGCGTGCTGCAAAAACATGCGTTTTCTCCACGCAAGGTCGGGAAAGCGCCTTTACTCGCCTTATTGTGCTACGCTAGTCAGTATAAACACCGCGTGGTCGTCAACCATGGTTCGTCTGAATACATAACCTCAAAACTTGGTAGTAAATTTGTTGTTGTCCGACGCTAGGCCTACGTGTGTTTACCGCAGTTTGTTTTGAAGTGAATTAATAACGTCTACATTTCCCGACGAGGAAACGACACTTCTTAGCACAATACTTAGCCAGCCTGAAATTCATACAAAATACGTGTCTTCTACAGCGCTCCATGTGTAAAGGTTGCAAACTACTTAACTTACGACGGTTTTACTGTCAATTAAAACGCAAGTCGGCAACTCGCGTTCAACCCGAGTTGCTTTAACTCGAGTAATGAGAACGAGGTCTAAGAAAAATCAGGGTTTTCTCTCGAAATTATCTAACGATAACGATATTGCAGTTTGACTATCGATATCTGGGTATCCGTCCATCCCTATATTATTTATTCTATTTATTTCAAATAGATCCAACCTGTAATTTAAGGTTTCTAGTCCCTCCTACTTCCTGTACAGTACTACAGTAATCTCTGGTTAATTCAAACTTGGTAACTTCAAACTTACTTATTACTCAAACTAGAAATGCTACTACTAAAACAAAAATTTGTACTTCAAAGTGAGGATTTTATGGTCCCTAACATTTTGAATAAAATCGCAATTCTAGAACATTGTCTAACATACAGGCCTACACAGACGATTTAAATCATCAGGTAAATTAAATATGGTGCTCATGGAATATCAGGGAAATGCATTACGAAGTGTTCGTGCGAATCCAGTATAGATGGGGCAAAGCTAGTCTTGTAGTCCTTGTGTGTGTACGACTCCTGCTGTGTGTTGTCTCTTCTTGTGTAAAGCGAGGTGGCTACTACTAATAAACCTAGCACCACACACATCACAGGCAAAGGGCTTCTCACCCGTGTGTGTTCTCTTGTGTGCAGTGAGGGGGCCCATCTGTGTGAACCTAGCATCACACACATCACAAGCAAAGGGCTTCTCACCCGTGTGTGTTCTCTTGTGTGTAGTGAGGTGGCCCATCTGTGTGAACCTAGCACCACACACATCACAGGCAAAGGGCTTCTAACCCGTGTGTGTTCTCTTGTGTGTAGTGAGGGAGTCACTCACTGTAAACCTAGCATCACACACATCACAGGCAAAGGGCCGCTCACCCGTGTGTGTTCTCTTGTGTGTAGTGAGGGGGCCACTACTTATGAACCTAGCATCACACACATCACAGGCAAAGGGCCGCTCACCCGTGTGTGTTCTCTTGTGTTTAGTGAGGGAGTCACTCCATGTAAACCTAGCATCACACACATCACAGGCAAAGGGCTTCTCAACTGTGTGTGTTCTCTTGTGTCTAGTGAGGTTGCTACTCACTGTGAACCTAGAACCACACACATCACAGGCAAAGGGCTTCTCACCCGTGTGTGTTCTCTTGTGTTTAGTTAGGGAGTCACTTTGTGTGAACCTAGCATCACACACATCACAGGCAAAGGGCTTCTCACCCGTGTGTGTTCTCTTGTGTTTAGTTAGGGAGTCACTTTGTGTGAACCTAGCATCACATACATCACAAGCAAAGGGCTTCTCACCCGTGTGTGTTGTCTTGTGGCTAGTGAGGGGGCCACTCTTTGTGAACCTAGCATCACATACATCACAAGCAAAGAGCTTCTCACCCATGTGTGTTCTCTTGTGTCTAGTGAGGTTTGTACTCTGAGTGAACTTAGCATCACACTCATCACAGGCAAAGGGCTTCTCACCAGTGTGTGTTCTCTTGTGTGTAGTGAGTTGGCCACTCCTTGTGAACCTAGCATCACACACATCACAGGCAAAGGGCTTCTCACCTGTGTGTGTTCTCTTGTGTCTAGTGAGGTGGCTACTCAATGTGAACCTAGCATCACACACATCACAGGCAAAGGGCTTCTCACCTGTGTGTATTCTCTTGTGGCTAGTGAGGTGGCAACTCACAGTTAACCTAGCATCACACACATCACAGGCAAAGGGCCGCTCACCCGTGTGTGTTCTCTTGTGTCTAGTGACGTGGCTACTCACTGTGAACCTAGCATCACACACATCACAGGCAAAGGGCTTCTCACCCGTGTGTGTTCTCTTGTGTGTAGTGAGGTGGCTGCTACTTATGAACCTATCATCACACACATCACAGGCAAAGGGCCGCTCACCCGTGTGTGTTCTCTTGTGTTTAGTGAGGGAGTCACTCCTTGTGAACCTAGCATCACACACATCACAGGCAAAGGGCTCCTCACACGTGTGTGTTCTCTTGTGTCTAGTGAGGTGGCTACTCAATGTGAACCTAGCATCACACACATCACAGGCAAAGGGCGGCTCAACCGTGTGTGTTCTCTTGTGTCTAGTGAGGTGGCTACTCACTGTGAACCTAGCATCACACACATCACAAGCAAAGGGCTTCTCACCCGTGTGTGTTCTCTTGTGTCTAGTGAGGGCACCGCTCTCTGTGAACCTATCATCACACACATCACAGGCAAAGGGCTTCTCACCAGTGTGTGTTCTCTTGTGTGTAGTGAGTTGGCCACTCCTTGTGAACCTAGCATCACACACATCACAGGCAAAGGGCTTCTCACCCGTGTGTGTTCTCTTGTGTGTAGTGAGGTGGCTACTCTGTGTGAAACTAGCATCACACACATCACAGGCAAAGGGCTTCTCACTTGTGTGTATTCTCTTGTGTGTAGTGAGTTGGCCACTCTTTGTGAACCTAGCATCACACACATCACAGGCAAAGGGCTTCTCACCTGTGTGTGTTCTCTTATGTGTACTGAGGTTTGTACTCTGTGTGAACCTAGCACTCCGTGTGAACCTAGCATCACACACATCACAGGCAAAGGGCGGCTCAACCGTGTGTGTTCTCATATGTCTACTGATGCTATTACTACTAGTAAAACTCTTGTTACAAATGTTGCATTCAGAACCCTCTTCTTTGCCGTGTTTCCTCCTGTGTGCGGCGAGGTGGCCGTTCCGACTGAAACTAGCACCACTGCGTGAGTCGTCTCCGCTCTCGTGGGTCGCTGCGTGTTGCCTCAGCCCTACCTCGCTCTTAAATACCCGGTTACAAACGTCGCATGAGAACTTGTCGCCAATACGTAAACCTTTCTCAATGGTTTCCTTGTTTCTGTCGTTTCCACTCGTCCCCACGGATGTTTCCTTGTGGCCCGAGTCTGCGCCGGTAGTTGACTGCGTTGAGTTGAGAAGCGTCCACCGTTTGCGGCAACTGTTCTTCTTGTGCGCTTGAAGTAAGTCCGCACTGATGAAACCCAGCGAACAGCAGGTGCACTGGAATGTAGTGTCTGAAAGGAAAAGATAATATTTCTTGAAGCACAGTAGTAGTTAGAGAGTCAATTGGCATCTTGAAGGTACGGGTACCGTTACTTGAGTTTCTCTCATTCATCATTCTACTCAAAATCAATTAAGCTAACATCTCCACTAGACTTTTATGGCACTCATTCTGTTTGTTTGTTTGGTTTTTGTTTTGTTTTATGTCTCACGATAGCGGTCGAACGGAAAGTCTGATCAAGTGGAAATTTGGACCATCTACAAGCCTCGGTGTGGATTGAAGGTGTTTAGTTTGGTGGCAAAATTGTTAGAAAAGTTTCAAAGTAACACAATATTTACTGAAAAATATTTTTCTGAAACAAAATGGACTAACTAGATGGTCACATACCATATACATATGAGACACATGATCTAATGCATTTCATGTTTTGATAGGGTATGTGTGTATCTGCGTGTCATTTTATGTACATTATTTTTATGACCTTTTTGTACCAAAAGTTCTAACAGTGTTTTGGAATATTTAGCTCTATTTAGTGTTAAGAGAATATTTAGAGGGTTTGTGATATAAATATTAGGAATGACTTCGGGTCTAAAAATCGGAAACCAGATTCTTCTTGGATTATCATTTTTTTTTTTAAATCATAAAATTGATTATTTGCCGTACAAAAATAAAAGGAAGTGTACCAACTTCCCTTTGAAGTTTGAACAATGCTGGCTGTACGTCCTTAAAAACAAGTAGTCTACTGCCATCAGGAATATGCTCCATCTCAATCGTATAGAATCTTGCAGAATTCATTTTAAAAAATTAAAAATACTAACCATGCCTTGTTTATACATAATTCAACTTCTGACATTTGTAAAAAGCAACATCAAGGACTTTGAAACAAACCTGGACATGCACTCACATAACACTCGCCAAAACAACTTTATCAGAATTCAAAGGCAAACTTCAACACAATGCCAAAAGAGTCCATTTTACCAGGGAACCTTACTCTACAATGCACTACCTTATGAAATAAAAGATTGCACTAGCCTATCATTATTCAAATTTAGGCTAAAAAATATGTTAATCGATGAATCCTTTTATTCTGTACAAGAGTTCAAAGAAAAGTTCCTATGTATTTAAATGTGCTGTGGAACTATTATCTCCATGTACTTAATCTTGTGTTAATGACTTACTGTACTATAGGCTTTCTTTATTATGTACAAAAGTTCAAAACAAAGTCCTTATTAAAGGCTTATTACTTCAACTTTAAATGTTATTGTGTTAAATATATTCAATTGAGGATGCACAGAGGATGCATAATGCATCAAAGCAAAGTTCCTATTACAGGCTATTTCAACTTTAAATACCTGTTTTGTTTTGTGTTGTAATGGAAACACCCGTCATATCTGTGCTGTATGCACACGCAGACCACACTCTTCGCACATCTCGTCAGAGATTAAGACTTTGTATTACCAATTACCATGTATGTATGTCTTGAAGAATAAATATCTTATCTTATCTTATCTGTACAAGTCTGCTGCCTGGAGGTAAATATTGACTGTAGGATTGTGGGACTGACTCATTTTCCAAGGATTTTTGGATGATTGGGTAAAACCTAAAAAAAAATGGTAGAAAAGTGGAACCGGTTTTCAAAATGTGGATCGGTTTGAAATAGAACTGGTTTCCGGGTACCGTAAGTCATTCCTAATAGAAATATAGAAATGTTTTGACTTTTCTGAGGGAATCTATGAAATCTATGTTGCTGGAAATGAACTGTTCTCTCCCTTTTCTGCTCGGCAATAAACATATTCATATTTTTTGCCAAAACCATATTTGAGTATTTCTCTCGTGACGTTGTGATGTCAGTAGGTTGTTGTCAGTTTCTAGGTACACATTTAAAGTGACCTGCGATTTAGTTCGGTTTCAGATGAACTAGAACATATTATTGCCACACACAATGCAGTGGAAATTAAAAATGAAGCATGTATAAAACATAATATTATGCATAGATATCATGTCAAAAATGTCAATGAAGTAATTTTAATCAATTAAATGCTTGTAAAATAATGTAGTAAAAGCTGTGGTTGACACTCATTTTGTTGCCATTTTGCTTTTGAAAAAAATTTGAATAATTGTTATGCACAGTGCTCGGTATTAACGGCAGTCCAGCAGCCTTTTTTTTTTTTTTTTTTTTTTTATCTTATGCCGAAAGTTTGATTTTTCAATCATTTTTCTTCCTAGCTATCCAGTAAATATGTGCTTCCTTCTCTGGCCCGCTCAGGTTATTTGGCAGGGCGTCAATGTCAGATTTAAGTGCGGCACAGCTGAGGAGATGTGCTCTGTCCTGAAAACCTAATGTACATAATTTGCAAGTTGCTGGTTCCTTTGTTATTTGAAATCGACTCAAGTGGTGCTGCAGGACATCGTGTCCTGTGGCCAGCCGAAACTGCGCTGTTGCCACTTTTCTTGACCATGATTTGTCCGGCCCTTTGAGCACCTCGTCTCGCCACAGTTTGTGGTTCGTCTTGGACTCTTGAAGTCTATCATATGATGTCTTGAGGCCCTCCTTAGCAAGGTTTTTGGCAGAGTTGAAGGAAATACTCGCCGTGTCGGGTGCCGACTTCTTCGAGCCCAGTTTGGCTAGTGCGTCGGCTTTTTCGTTGCCCAGGATGTTACAGTGGCTTGGAACCCACTGGATTTTTAGCACTTTGCCATGCATCACATTTCTGATTAGACTTTTTTGAAGTGACAGGGAGGCTTCTTCACATTTTTCAATGTGACAGATGTTCTTGATGGCGGCCTTGCTGTCTGAGATAATAACAAATTTTGTTTTCCTGAGTGGAAATGTTGGCGTTTCTGCGATTTTTTCTGCTGCTCTTGAAATGGCTCTTATTTCGGCATCAAAAATGCTCGAGCCTGGTGCCATAGGGTGGGCCTCTTCAAAGAAGATGCAGTGGAAGCCGAAGCCAGTATTCCTTCCCGTGCTGTCTTGGGAGCCGTCTGTGAAGACATGAATCCATTCGGATTTAGGGTAGTGCTTCTTCAGGTGTGCCTCAGTAAGCACTTTCAGCTCAGTCTGGCTTTTTTCTTCCCTTTTGCCCACACCTTCCACTTGAAGATTGAATTCGATTTTGATGGTAGAATTTGGCAGGCAGTTGACATCTAGGGTGGTAAGCTTTTGTCGAGGATGGCGTAGCAGGTCCGGACAGTGCTCCATTTTCAGGAGTGTTGTTTTTTGAGCAAAATTTATGTGTCCTGCTGCACTTGCCATTGGGAAGGCAAGCCATGTTGGATCAATCCTGGCCAGTTTCTCATGCAGTATGATGGCTTTCTGCTCTAATCTTTGTAGTAGGGGCTCTACTTTGCAGTATGCTTCCATTGCCGCCACTGGTGTTGTCTTTACTGCACCGCTGGCGAGTCGAAGGGCCTGATTCTGGATTTTACTAAGTATATCAAGATTGTTCTGTGCCGAGGTGATAAAAACTTCTGCTCCATACTCAAGGACCGGGCGCACATAGGTCTTGTAGGTGAGAACCAGGGTGTCAATCCTGGCTCCCCAGGACACTCCGGCTGCACGTTGCATCAAGCGCAGCCTCTTTTTGGCCTTCTCAGCAGCTTTCTCGAAATGGGCCTTGCCGGTGAGCTTCTTGTCAAGGATGGCTCCGAGGTAGGTAACGTGTTCCTTTTTTCAGCTGCTGTCCACTTATGTACAGCTCGAGAGTGGGGTCTTCGTGTTTAAAAGTAAAGGCCATGTAACATGACTTGTTGGGGTTCACCTTGAAGCCACGGGACTCAAGCCATCCAGCCAACATACTTAATGCGGAGGAGAGCATTATCTGCAGGCCGCCGATGTTCCTGCCTGTGACATAGATGAAGAAATCGTCAGCGTAGGCCTTAACGTAGATTCCTGGCAGGATTTTGACCAGCTTAATTCCTCCATTAACTGCAATTTTAAATATGGTAGGGGCGGTGATAGTGCCTTGTGCCACGCCGGCAGAAATGTATCTTGTGCCGCTTTTCACACCCTTGTAGGCTACTTTTATTCTTCTATGATTGATGAAGTCGTGCAGCCACTTGATGAGGTTGTTCGGTATTTTATTTTTCTGCATCTCTTTTATGGCGTGGGTTCGATCAGTGACGTCGAAAGCTGCAGACAAATCGATGGACACGGCCACTGTGGTCTCTTGTCTGGTAAAGCCTTCCTTTGCATGTTGCGCGATGTATGCCACCTGATCCACTGTCGATCTATTCTTCCTGTAGCCAGCCTGATCTGCACTGATGACGTTGTTTTCTTCCAGGTAAGTTTCCAGTCGTTGGATTACCATACGTTCTGCAGTTTTGGCAAGTGCGCTCGTGAGGGCGATTGGACGATAACTGCTCGTTTGATTTGCGTCCTTGTCCTTTTTCAGGATGGGTGTGATGACTCCCATCTTCCAGTTCTGAGGCACTTGGCCTATCCATGATTTGTTTATGAGAGAAAGGAACTGTTTCCTGAAGAGTGGGCCTGAGTGCTGCAGAAACTCAGCATGTATTCCATCCTCTCCAGGAGCCTTTCTCTTGTCCAGCATATAGATTGCTAGATGTAGCTCTTCGTCGCTGAAAAGTCTGTTGTAGGGATCATCTAACTCTTTGTATCTGGGCTTCTCTACCAGGAACTTCTTTTTTCCAACACGGGTGCTGACAGAGTGAAAATGTCGGCAGAAAAACTCAGCCTTTTGCTTAATCGAGGTTGCTTCTTTGTTATTCAGCAGAAGTGGAGCATTCCGGTCGTCCGTCTGAGACCACTTTCCACAGAGTCGAGAGAAGAAATGGTGAGCTTTGATCGCATCCTCTCTGTAGTCAATGCTCTGTAGGTATTCTGTGTATTCTTTATGCTTGGCCTCTTCAATTGCTGTTGTGAGCTGCTTTTGTGCCTCGTTAAGCTTTTCTCTTGTTTCGTGTGATTGTTGTGTTTCAGAGTCTTTTCGGCATCTGTTTCTTGTTTGTCGCAATGCCTCCAGGTCATCATTCCAGAAGACTTTGAAGTCTTTCACCGTGCCTCTTGGGATGTTTTTCTTAGCTGCCTCGAGAAGATTATTGACCAGCAGTTTCAAATCCTTATTTGTGTTGCCAGTCATTTTGGTTTGCTCTGAGAGCATTTCCAGGTCGTTTGTGAAAATGTCCCATTTAGCCTTCTTAAAGTTCCATTTGAGGAGAGGCAGAGGCCTCTGGTGTGTCTGGTTGGTTGGAGATAGCTTAAGAATCTTATGGCCAAGTCCGGAGGGGCAGTCAAGGTTTTCCTGTGCGTACTGGTGTACAAGATTCTGATGCAGGAAGGCCAAGTCCGGACGCGACTTGATACCATTGGTAGTCAGGTTGGTCCACGGGTCATCCTCAGGGTCGAGCAATAGTAGCGAGTTGGCGGCCGTGAACTCCTCAACCAGTTGTCCGACTTTGGTTGTGCTGGTGTAGTTCCAATCTTTGTTTGGCGCATTGAAGTCTCCGAGGATGATTGTGTTGTGGGTGATGAGCAGGGTCTCGAGCGCCTCAGGTATATTATTGGGCGGGTTATAAATCATGTAGATTGTAGTCTTCTTGCCTCCCATCCAAACCTCGATGCAGGCAATCTCGATCAAATCTGTCTGCTCCCCCATCGTGTGGACCACCTTAAAATTGGACACAAGGCTGCTTTTAACGCCAATAATCAGGCCGCAAGCAATTTTCTTCTTGGGGCGTTTCGCTTCTAGCACGTGGAGCGTATAGCCAGGTGCCTTTAGGTCTTTTAGGCCTTGATGTCCTGTCTGGGCATGTTGTCCTGCTTCTGAAATGCAGTAGATGTCAGTCTTTTCTTTGTCAATTGATAAAAGGAACTCAGCAAATTTTGTCTTGGATATGCCTCCAGCATTCCAGTAAAGAATTTTAGGGCAGCTGCTGGGCACAGGGTTGCATCTCAAAGAATGAAGTTTGCCTGCCTGGCCTACAGCGGTAGCATCTCGTTTGCCTCTATGGGCGTCATTCTGAACATGTTGAAGCACCATGATGATAGCCAGTGGCGTTTGTGATAGTCGTCTTCGCTCTGGGGCCTCCTGCCACCAGTCCGGGGGGTACGTGGTCCTGACTTGTAGGTCGTTGTAGTAGACCGGACGTGCGACTTCTTCACCCACAACGTACCAAACTCTTGCAAGAGAACAATAATAAACGTCGTTTGATCGTTTGGCACGGTGTCCCGGGGTAAGCTCTCCGGGCCCAAGGCTCCAGCAGCCTCCAACCCCGGGACACCGTGCCAAACGATCAAACGACGTTTATTATTGTTCTCTTGCAAGAGTTTGGTACGTTGTGGGTGAAGAAGTCGCACGTCCGGTCTACTACAACGACCTACAAGTCAGGACCACGTACCCCCCGGACTGGTGGCAGGAGGCCCCAGAGCGAAGACGACTATCACAAACGCCTCGGGCTGCCCAAAACGTACTCGGGCTGCCACTTGTATACAGTCAAACTTCGTTAAGAAGTTTACCGTTAGGACGTTTTCACAGTTAACACGTCGCATTATGAGTTGTCACGCTCTAGTTGCATAAGACTAATGTTATTTTTATTCGTTATGACGTTCTTCGATAGCACGTTTTCACTCTTAGGGTGCAATAATTTCTTTGTCCCGTGCCGACTTTATTTACGTTTACCACGTTTTCGAGGAGCCATGGTCTTTTAAAAATGACAGCTCGTTATCTACGAGGTCTAGCTTAGACCCTTTTCTCCTCGACGGCGACCGCCCATCGTCAGTGGCAGCACAAACCCTGAAGATATCCCCCCCCCCCCCTCCAGGCGCCGACAACAACAATACAACGGCCCGCGGCGGTCTACTGTGCTCGCTATAAATAGACTACAGTATGCTGACCCACCCCAACCCTCCCGCTACCTGGTCTTCGCACGTGCAGTCTGGCCCGAGTTTTGTTCAGAGAGCCGTCAATGTTCTTTGTGTTATTCTACAAGCAGGTTCATTATTGTCGACCGTCATTATGGCTAAACGAAAACCCACTCATTATTGACATTGTTGATCGCAACCCCAATAAGACGTGAACCGAGTTGTCAAAAACATTGGAGATTCTCGCATCAACACTAAACACCATTATAAAAATTGAGTAAAGATTTTAGAAAGTGGCCCGGAACCAACAAGAAAGCGAGCTCGCACTGGAAAATGGACAGAACTTGAAGAGGTAAGTGCTTTCATTGCCCTGTACAGGATTTGAACTCGCGTCCCCCATCAAATAAATAAATTAATTGTTACATATTGTTTTATTGTAGGCTGTATGCACTGAGCCTAGAAAGAGCACGGCAGACCAAAATCACAAGCTTCTTCAAATCTGGCTAAAATGGTAAGTTATTTTCACGTGATAATCTTGTCAAAATTATCTCCTTCTCTTTTCCGTGGGCGAGCGGGCGCTCTTGCTCTCATTTCAAGGTCCTTCCCCTAACCCCCCCCCCCCCCCCCCACCCGACCATCCACAGTGAGCGTAGCAAGGCCGTGACACAGGCCATTGAGATAAAATATAACCCGCTTGACAGGTTTTTTGGTTTGTCAGTCCACGGTCAGAGTAGAGGGGAGCGGGCGGGTGACTGTCTGGTGTGGTTGGTACAGCCAGACTGACTGACGGCAACGCGCGGGCGCTTTCGTTGTTATTCAGAAGCAGCCCGACGAGCTGCCTGAAAACACATTATTAAATAGTGTTTTTTCTAAAATCAAAAGTGCCATTTGTTCATACAACACACTGTATTGTATTAACAAATTATCACAGTTTTTAATGTATCAAACCAATAATCTTATTCTTATGAGACTAGAACGTGTGAAACATTTCAAGACATATTTCTCGTGCTGTCCGCCGCCCGCCTAGCCTATACACACATGGGCCACCGCGCTCGTGACCGACGAATGCACTAGACTAGCCAACTAGTCAACATTTTATTCACAATAATTAAAAAAACAAAAAATGTAATTTCAAATGTAAATTACGTAATAAAACGAAAATATTAATTAAAAAATCGGGATATTCAATTCTTAACCGGGCTGCCTTAAACTATAAGACAGTAGCCCGAAGGGCTGCTGTCTATAATTCCTAATTTCGAGCACTGGTTATGTAACTATGTAACTTCTTAAATGATATTGCCACAAAATTAATTAAAATCCACATAAGAGTTTGTGGATGATCTGAATTTCAACTTTATTGGAATTCCCGTTCGATCGCTATCGGGAGACATTAGAAACGAGTGCCACAATAATAGAAGGACAAGGACAATGCTGGCTTAATTAGTTACAGTAGCAAGAGCAGGTGATAATTGCATTGTTTCTGTACACTCAACTGATTTCTCCCAACTTTTGACCAGTCTGTTTTATGTTGACTCTAGGATCTAAATCACCGTGTGTAGGTTTAGTTAGACCCGTCTTGCTTGTCAACTTGTAACGGTCACAAACTTACTAGCTAAACCTTTCACGACGATTTCCTTGTTTTTGTCGTGTCCGCTCTTGCCCGTGGACGTTTCCTTTTGGTCCGAGTTCTCGTTGGTAGTTTTGTCCTTGGTGACAATATTCCTTCTCCTCCCCTTGCTGCAACGAGGCTTGTGCGCTTTAAGGTAGATCGGACTTACGAACCCCAGTGAACACTCAGTGCACTGGAATGTGGAGTCTGAAAGCAAACGAGAAATCTTATAAGATCTTATTAAATCTTGTCTTAGAAATCTTATTATAGAGCCCTACCTACAAATGTACAGTCTCAATATAGTTGATTAATTGATATTGCACCTGTGACTCTTTGGGTAATATTATAGGCCTATTACCTTTTTAAAGGTTTTGGAAATAGCAATTGAGGAGATAACCAATACATCCATGGTCCATGGGTCATGTTTTGAATCAAACAGGAATTTTTGAAGAAGTACTAGTTCTTTATTTGAACTAAGGAACCGGTATCTCAAGCAAATTCTGAATACCTTTCCCAGAAACAATGATCATTACTGTTTACTTTTAACTGTTGTTTTATTTTATTTTTAAAAATTATTACGTATAGGCCTATATATTTTTTGCAAGCTTGAATATTCAGGTGCCTCCTGCACCATCTTGAATGTACTACAAAGCACTATTAAATAAATAAATAAGTTACACTTTTTTGTGAATAATACAAATATTTTCTTGCCTCTAGGTCTAATATTTATCATCACGTAGGATTTAAACAATAATGTTATAAAAAGTGCAATATTTTTTAACTTCATGACAGAAATAACAATTTTCATGTTGATTTTGAACTCTAACATTAAAAGCCCACTAAACCCAAATATACATGTCGAGTCATTAGACGCTGACGCTTTTACGTAAGTCGAATGATTAAGTCCCACCGCTCAGCGAGACTTCGTTCGCCCTACAGGGCAGGTTTCGTTTGGACTGTGACGTAGATCGATTGGGGTTCGATCGTGTGGCTGATATCCCCATTAAAATTGAACGCGAGAAACGTATCACTTCCACGTCTCGTAACTCACTCAATTGTACCCCGATTTCCAAATGAGTGACATCGACGTAATCTGTAAATCATTGTGATTATTGTGAGTGGTTGTTCTTGTCGATTCTAACAATGCGAGTTTTTTTTGATGATGGAAACAAAACCTTGTAATCACCCGCCCACTAAAAGCATGCACGCTTTCTCGCTACGCCCGGCTCATTGCGACAACACTGTTTCAAATAACTAGTCGTAAGTAATTTGTTTGTGGGTACAGCTAAAATCTGTTTCCATGGTACGAAAAATGACAGTTTGATCAATCGTCGTATTACAATTAATTCGGTCGTTTGAAGCCTTATGCGTGGACTCGGTATAGCGCATGCTATTAGCGGGCTATATCAATTTTAATGGGGATATCAGCCACACGATTGAACCCCAATCGATCTAGGTCACAAACAAAACGAAACCTGCGCTGTAGGGTGAACGAAGCCTTGCTGACCGATGGGACTATTTCATTCGACTTACGTAAAAGCGTCAGCGTCTAATGACTCGATATGTATGTTTGGGTTTAAAGACCCTTTAAAATTGTTTAGGAGTACGACACTTAGCATGTCAATGATGTGACGTAATAACCCGGCTTGTTTTTAATTTGATTAACCCGGGCCACGAAAGCCAGGTGTTTTAATATACTGATAGGCTATGGCACTTAAATTAGGGTGGTGGGGGGGGGGGGACTGGAGGGGGGAAGAGATATATCTGAGGGCTGTTAGAATGACTTAGAGCAAAGGGTACCTCTACGTCAAAAACCGCACATTTTAAATCTAAATTACATCTCAAAAACGGACTTCGAAATCGAAAAACGCACTGTGGCATGGACAACTCTACAAACTGATGGCTCTAAATGTCATATTATAGTCAGTATGGTATTTATTTCTAAATAATTTCAATTCACGCATTAATTTCAAATAATTTCGAGTTCATGCATAAAGTGCCCAGCAGAGTGCCGTAGGTTCGAGAACTGGCCAGAGGGTAGCCATTCGTCGATCAGCAATAGTGCACACGTTTACGCACGCCCGGGAAATTCGAATACAGGCTTTGAAAACCTTAGACCGCGAATATGATACGAATACAATTTTTTGAATATTTTCTTAGGGAAAAAAAAACTCGTATTATATTCGGGTCAATATGGTACGTAGAGCAATGGGTCAAAGCAAAAATACATGTATGGCAAATTTACACGATCTGGTCTACTTACTTGAGGAAGGGCAACGAGGCGAAGATCCATCGACATCAACTTGCTCTCTTTTGGTCTGTATTGTTTTGTGAGCAAAGTTGATGGCTGCCGAGTAGCTCGACTGTGCTATCATATCGACCCCTGTAACAACGGTACAAACAACACGTTAGACAGTCTAAAGTGTAAGTAAGAGAAGAGTAAGAGTAAGTGTAAAATAAATATATATATTCACATCTAAAGTCTACCCTTTCAGTAACAAGACTGATTTTCAGTGGGGGACTTTAATTTAAAGTGACTAAACCAACCCTGTTGGCTCCAAACACCATCAACGAGTGAGCGATAAGTAATGTAGCCTATATTTATAGCTCAAATGTTTAAAATCATGAAAATAGAGATCTTTGAAAGCAGATTGGCCTACATACCTTGAAGACAGCTCAAGAAGATGGTGGACTGTTTCTTGCAGGGTGGAATTGATTTAGAAATTAAATAAATTTATTTACATTTTTTAAACTTGCAAGCAGTATTACTTCTTGCACTTGTGTCTAAAATGCATTTTGTCATTTGGACGTATAAAACCACTAATTTACTGGCTGGGTCTCATATAATGGCTTGCCAAGATGACTTTTTCAGCCATTCGTTTCATAATTTTTATAATAAGACACCAATAGAGAGCGTACTCAGATACACACAACACCAGTTTTGGAACATTTCTTATTGTTAATTTAAATCACTTAAAATCTTATCAAAAAGTTCATTTCAATTTTAAAAAAATCATCCATCCTTGTTTCTTGCTTTATTATAGTTAGGGATGTCAAACGATTAAATTATTATAATCGATAATCGAATTCACTTTCACCTCCATAATCGATTATTAATCGAATTTAATCGTTTTGTTAAATGTCGGTATAGTAGCAAGTTTCTTCCAAACTTCGGTCTGGTTTCGGTTAGTTTGAATTGCCCGCGCAAGCCACGAGTTCGCAATTCGACTTCTTTTCGACTATCGATATATTTTACGTCACGGAGTATTTTTGTTATGTTCTGTCCAAGATTTCGACGATAATTTCTGTCCTAGCTAGGCCTGAAGGGCTATAGTTATTCACTTCCCGTTTTTTTTTTAACCAATAAGTAATTAAGTATGCTGAATATGCGTCGTAATATTATTATTTTCATGTGCAACGTAATTAAAATTTACGTGATGTGAGCTAAAAATCGTAGCGACTTTTCTAACCTTACTTCTCTTGTTATTTGTGAACAAACATAACAACTCTTATTTTTATAGATCATAGGCGTCGAATGCTGGGTCTAGGGTAGGCGACAAGACACAGCTATTCAAAATATGACTGGAAATTCGGCTCAAATTATGACGCAAAGTTATGCTGTTGCTGTTCTTAGGCCTAGGCCTAGGCCTACTGTAAATGAAAGTGAGCAATAGCGATGCTAGCGCTAGCGCTCGCGCTCGAATAGGCGGCAGATCTTGAGAACTAAATTTAAAAAAGTGCGAAAATTTAAAATCGATTTTTTTTTTAATAATCGATTAATCGTTTTCGATTAATAATCGATTAATCGAATCGATTTAATCGTAATCGTTGACATCCCTAATTATAGTGAACATTATAGGCCTGGATGCCAACAAGTATATAAAAGGCGAGTTATGGCCAGGTTTACTTGTCAAGGGCCGGTATTTCAATGTCCAGTTAAAATCTACTTTTCAGTTAAATTGTTTTCACCATGACAACGGCCAATAGAAATACACCAAACTGGGCTTACCTGACAGTTTGATTTACTTGAAACTTTACTGGACATTGAAATTACACAGGTTACTTACCTATCATTGGCAGAGGTGGCAGGTTAACCGTGGGACCATCTAATCCCTGAATCTCAGCTTCAAGTATCTTGATTTCATCTGCCAGGTTTTTGCCAACTCGATTGGCACTGGAACAAGAGTACAATACAGTAATATTATGTCAAGTTCCATTTCCATATGAAGGTTTTGCTCAGTAGGCCATTGAAATAATTATCGAGATAATATCCCCTTAATCTTGAAGAATTTAAGCACCACATCAACGTCGTTGATCAATGTTTACACGACCAATCGTTTATACAAACCTTGGTGTCAAATGTTATGAGCTGTCTATAAATGATGTCACAAAATGTTGTATAAACTCTCCCCCCCCCCCCCCCCCAAATGGTTACACAAAAATTAGACACAAAATTTAGGTAAAGAAATGCCGAATTCCCCCTAACCATGTAACAACTAGTACGACCTACCTACGTATTAACTTACATTACTCGACAGTGTCTGAAACCGTGGTCTGAAAATATCTACAAGTGACATCGGTAAGTAAAATTAAACGTTAATATCCATACAAATACAATTAGAACCAATTGTGCTTTCACTTATTATGACACAAAATAAATTAATTATTTTTATTAGTATTAGTTATTAATTTAATCAATAAATTATTATTTTAATTAAAGCCTTTCTTGCTGATAAGCTAGGCCTATATTGTTTGTTTTTGCTCAATTTTGGAGCATATTTATTTTTATTGATTGAAGTAAGCCTCTTTTACATTCTTTTAATTCAACAATTCTTCGACATTTCTTAATGTAATTCAAAGAATGTAAAATAGGCTTACTTCAATAAATAAAAATAAACATGTTCCAAAATTGAGCAAAAACAAACGACCTTGAAAAAAATCTTGGGGGCAGCCCATTTAATTTTGAAGTAATATTCGACTTATTAATTGCACAGATGAAAATGAGTTGAATAGCCGCCACTGCGTACCTGAAATAAGTTGTGGTTAGTATAGAGTAGACACACATAAAGCAGATCGGCAAGCAAGACAAGCGAACAAATCGTAGGCCTATTAACGACCATTAATACTCTAACTGCTGTGTTTGATTGTCTCCCATCTACATGCAAAGCACTTGTACGCATCAACTCACCTTGCAATGTCTTCCTTACTGAAGTGTTTGATTGTATTCCATCTACATGCAAAGAACTTGTACGCATCAACTCACGTTGCAATGTCTTCCTTACTGAAGTGTTTGATTGTCTCCCATCTACATGCAAAGCACTTGTAGGCCCTACGCATCAACTCACCTTGCAATGTCTTCCTTACTGAAGTGTTTGATTGTCTCCAATCTACATGCAAAGCACTTGTAAGCATCAACTCACCTTGCAATGTCTTCCCTCTTCCTTACTGAAGTGTTTGATTGTCTTCCATCTACATGCAAAGCACTTGTACTCATCAACTCACCTTGCAATGTCTTCCTTACTGAAGTGTTCGAACGCCTGATCCTCCGCTGTTTCGGGCACTGAAGTCATCTCCATGCCTGGCTCAATCTTTATCTGTCAAACAGAAACATGAATTGATATTATGTAGGGTAAAGTACGTATACTTTGGTTGCATAATATACGTAAAGATAAACCGGGCCCAAATGTGGGAAATTGGGTTTAGCTTCAGGGTTAAATTGTTGTGTGTGTTCAGATGGCATTTATGCCACAAATTTCCACTAAAAACACCGAGTGATTATTCATAATATGTAGACCTAATCAACACTTTTAGTTTTAATGTAGGCATACAGAAAATGAATTCAAAATTCAATTTAGCATCCATGTGATGCTAGTTCACGAGAAATTTCCAGGAAGGCAAAAATTAAAAAGTCCAAATTCGAATCAAAATGGCTCCTTTTCAACTTGGTAATGATTTTAGCACCAACAAAGTAGTAACACAATCCTTCTGAGTAAATAGAGTGCCCATATACTGTCGAAGACTACATGGACTTTTAGTTTTACCGTTTTACCTTAAATCGACTTAAAAAGCCCTGATAAACGTAGTGATTGATTATTTATTTATTTATTTATTTTCGGTCGTTTGACTCTTTACAAAACATACATGATTCGTAAATCGTATTGACCATGTCAATTTAGAAGTACGTACGGCCTGTACGTACTTCTGGTGAGTAAGTTATAGGTAAGTAAAGGTATCTACATAGTTAAGTTAAGTTATTTTTATTCGACACTAAATGTGTCAAGAGATAGCACCACTGCTGCGCAACATGGCTGACAGTTAGAGGGTAACAAACTGACAGGAGATTATGGATCCGCCTAAACATGTTATTGCGCAAAGTAAGTTTTTAACTTTATTCTGAAATATACATATATTTGAAAGCAAATAGAGCCCAAAGGAACCTCAATGAAAGAGAGGCAGTGTTAATCGGTGGCCTTTTAATTGCATGTGGTTAATTAACATTATGATCAGAACATGAACTTCGGGCCTTCGGATGCTTGGTGTGTCCCCTGATCCAAAATCCCCATAATATCAAAGGCATCTTGGATACAAAACGCAACCAGCAAATATCCAGCAAAGCTGGATATTCACTGACGCAACAATATCGCTTATGTTTCTTTGGAATCGTTGCCATTCTCATATAAACACTGACAAATGACATCCAGCGGCTTTGTTGCCCTCTAGCTATTACAACACGATTTCGCCGCCAGAGATCATATCTGCAACATTAGTGCATTGAGTCAATCAAATTTACAATACCAATAGGCCTATAAATGGTAAATTGCTACACAGGCCGACTTTAAATGATGAAACCATCATGACAACAACCAATGATAGATATGCATACTAAATATGGTTTCATAAGTATAGTTTATACCTTAAAAATGAATATGATAGTAGATGCTAATTGGCTGGAATAGTAGGCCCTAGGCCCTATAGAATGTGAAGATACGAACAAACAGCTGACCTTCGTGCAAGATGACGAACTCGAGAGTTGAAAGTGAACATAGAATATATACATAATACAAAAATAAATTAGTTGTTTCGACATGAGGTCTTGACCACTCGAGAAGAAGGTGGCTAAAGTGGCTAAAGATGAATAACATAAAAGCTAGATAGAGACATAAGTGGCGAGTGTTATGTGCAAGAATTTGTAACTAGCTCTCGGAGCCGTGTTGCTTCGTTACGTGGTGGGGGGCAGGTAAATGAAAACTAGTAATCCATTAGGAATAGAAATTTGTATAATACACTGTATCCTCACCATAGCATGATGGAAATATTTAATTACCTTGTGTGGGGGTAGAACGTTGGCTGAGCCTGTAGGTTGCGACGTGGTACGAGTGGAGGTCTTCAGTCGTTGAGGCGGCTTAAACTTCTTTCTTTTCCTTGGAGGACTAGCCTCTCCTGCCGAGCCAGGCTCCTTCTTAATAGTAGTTAGTGGACTTTCAGGTGGCAAAGTGGTGCAACTGGACGAGGCCTTACTCGGGTAAGTCTTAGGGGGCTGCGGCAGCTTAAGTTTCATTTTCTTTGCAAGACTAGACTCTTCTGCGGAGTCTGGCTCCTCCTTGACAGTAATCGGTGGACTTTTAGGTGGCGAAGTGGTGCAACTGGACGAGGCCTTACTCGGGGAAGTCTTAAGGGGCTGCGGCAGCTTATATTTCATTTTCTTTGCAAGACTAGGCTCTCCTGCGGAGTCCCGCTCCTCCTTGACGGTTCTAAGTGGACCTCTTTGCATGAACTCAGGCATCACTACAGGTAAGAGGGTATTGCCTGAAAACCACATAATCAAGAGTGAAATGTGCACGTATTACATAACAAATTAAAAACCAGTTAAAAACACATTTTATGTTCAGTTCCTACATATTGGGAAGATGATACATGATACATAATGAACGCAAGAATGCCACCGCTAGCAGCTGGTAGAGATGGGAATCGAAGTCCTACACATATGCACTAAACTTAAAGAAGTGATTGACGAGATGCCGAAGGGCATGGATAGATTTGAAAAGGAGGCGTTTCTCTACTGGGCTGCTAGACGCATGATGACTCCGTGAAGTGAGATGCGGGCATAAGAAAACAACAACAACACATAATATCATACTTTATAGTCTTGCTTGGGGCACATATCTCTATTGGTTATCAAAACACTGCAGCCTAATTACATCTTCTTTTCATCTATGTCCACATTTTTGGCATAATAAGCCACACACAAATGTCATTGAACTGTCATTGTAGGGAGAGAAGAGAAAAAATGGAGAATAGGGTTCGAACAGAATTCACTTCCATTTGACTAATTGTCCTTTACATAGAACTTTTTATGATATAGGTAGCTATGGTCAGGTATAGGATCCAACAGCTTACTTTAAATGTAAGATGATGAATTTGAGGTAAAAGGGTATTAAATTGAAAACGTAAAACAAACACGGTGATACGTTTCGACACGAGGTCTTGATCACTTGAGAGGAAGACGGCTTCTGCGACCTCTACCCCACCCTCAAAAGCGCCTTGTATATTTTATACAGTAGTTAATTAAGTTAATTTTAGTGACTCAAGTAATCGCCGCAGAAGCCGTCTTCCATTCGAGTGATCAAGACCTGGTGTCGAAACGTATCACCGTGTTGTTTTATGTTTTAACAGTGTACTCTTTTAAATCTCAAATTCATCATCTTACATCTAAGGTAAGCTGTTGGTTCGTATCCCTACATCGTAATATTCCAGCCGATGGCCATCTTATCAACGTAGAACATTGAACTTTTTGTTATGATAAGAACAGACAGAGAGAGGATGCAATGCCCTCCTTAAACCTACTTTACAATGTAATTTCCTTTCTCTCTTGATAGTATTCAAAGCCGAATTACGTAATTAATTCCAATCCACTCCAGTCCTAGATGTCTCTCCATTTTTGTGTAGGCCTACAGGTTAGACTATTGTTAGACCTGTGTTAATAGGGATTTTTAAGTGTGAAAAAAGAAAGAAAGTTTGACAGTAAAAATATGGCAAATAGTTCTAATTAACGCTGGGAGAAATAAAATTAATTGAAAAACAATATGTAGGCCTAGCTTGTTTTATGTTGCGGATTCCTGCACAGTAGGCCTAGCGCCACTGCAGAAGAGATAATTTATTTAATTAGCAATTTATTGGTTTACTGCATTAATGTGGTGTAAGCAGCATTCATTATATAGGGGTGTCTTAGATGTCAGGCTTAACTTATAAAAGTATTTTATCTCCGGGGCATGTTTGTGCAATTTAAGAGGACATAAAATGCCAGCTTAGTAAATCTTGGGGGGAGGGGGGAGTCTCTGCCACTGGGCAAGGAGAGCCCAGCCGCAGGCAAAGAAGAGAAATGAAATGAAATGACAGCAGATGCTTAGCATATCCACCTTGCAACAAAAATTCAGTAGGGTATAGGCTACTTGCTATTTTCCTAGCTGACTAGCCTAGGCCTAGGCAATAGGTTTACCTAACTTCGACTTATGTAAATTAAGTAGGTTGAGCTTATGGTAAGACTAGACCTAGGATCTAGACTATAAGATACCATTCATTTGGTCAGTGACAAGTAGACAAACTCAGTACCATAGCAGTAGGAACCAATGCTCAGTACTTTGAGATTAAATCAGATGTAAGCCTAGGCCCCTAGGCCTAGGCCTATAGTTAAACTCACCATTTTCACGTAACATTTGCTGGTAATGTCCGTACTGGTTTAACAACTCCAGTTTATCGCAAGCGTGTAAAGTTTCCCAGTCCGACACTGAGAAATATCTGGACACTTCATCCATTTCGTTAGCGTTGATACCAAAGTAAGGCCTAACTTTGCCTCGGGCCTACCTGGCTGTTTAGACCATCACCAGATATTAATGTGAGAGCTTTCTTGTTATGTAAATTAATCAGCGTGTATATACACATTATTCTACGTATATTTTATATAGCAATACAGATGTTTTCCAGGGAACGTTTTCACAAATCTCTCGGATCACCTCTGCAACAGCCAAAATGCAAGGTCTACTGGATTTACTCCTAGCGGAGTAATTGCGCTGCGCGCGCGCTACAAGCGATCTAGTGGACCTTGGCCAAAATGATGACCGTCTTTTTTTTCAGATATTCGATCTTTTTTCTGACACTTTTATCTCGATCTATTATTTCGATTTGGAACAAATTTTCTAAAGTTCGTTCTAATTCGCTCCCGCCGCCACCGCGAAGTCAGCTGAGAGATGTTAAAAGCGTGTTTTTAAACGTACGCAAGCTGATCTTTTAATCGAAACGTAATTTAAACCAAACGATTTTTTGTATTTAATTTAAATCTGTTCTATTTCACTTTTATGTACGCCATAATTTAAACGCGTGTATGTTCGACATGTGATTAGCGTAGTTGCAGTAAGAGCTGATCCGATGTTATACTCACTTCTTTTCACTTTTTTTCGTTCAAAACCACCAAAGTTCGTTACTAATCATAGATTTATTATGAAATGATAAATAAATAATCTTTTTAAGTGTGTTACAATATTGTTATTCATTTTATACACTAATAACAGTCGTGGAAGTATTTTTCATCAAGATTTACGCCCTCTCCGCCCCATCACGGTTGTAGTGCTGCCAATCTAGAATGAAAGCAAGAAAATCACTAGGCCTAGATTACAATCGAATGTTGAAGAAGGGGTTATTTATTTTAAAATTAATTTATACCCAAATAATAAATTACCATTTCTTCAAGTTTGAAGAAGGGGTAATTTATATTTAGTTTTAGTTTACAGAATACAGATGAAGGGTGTTAAGGTTTTTCATGTACTTACGTTGGTACACAGCATTTTCTGTTTGCTCTGAAGAACAGAACACTAGCCTATTTTAAAAATAGAAATTAACTATCAAAAAAATGTACTATTTGCAAAAAAAAGTGGAAGTTACAGATAAATAATCAGATGGTACGGTGTATGTACTACGTACGTAATCTATCTCCCAAAGGAATACAAACAAAAAAAGTGAGTAGAAACCGGATCACTTGTTCGGAAGAAATATCAAAGCTTATTATGTTAAAAGATAATTGCTTGATTGATAATCAATTAATTTGCAATGTAAATATATTTGTTTTACCTTTTATTTGTATAATAATCGGAGTACGGTGGCTCAACACGCTCTGCTTAGTGTCCCTCCCTAGCGGTGGACGGACGAACTACGAAGCACCCAGCCGAGGCCAGAGCGCGACCCTGGCGGAGATGAAGGGGACCTTGCTACTCGCATTCAAGTCTTTTGGCGCGTAAAATAAATAAATCATATTTTAATTTCTACCAAGTGGTTTTTGGTAGGGGACATTATACCATTGTTACGTAACTATTTGCTCCAAAGTCAGCGTTTATATATGTACCCAGATGTACTGTGCAGTATCTTAAAGATCGATTTAAGAACATTTCCAAGCTTTAAAAAACCCAGCTTGAAACCACAGTCGAAACGGGTTCTCTGCAGTGGAACTAGGAAATAGACCAACGTAACGGCTGAAAGAAAATGCAGCTTCCTTTCACTTCGTCGTGCAATAGCTTTTAAATAAATATATTAAATGAAATTATTACATTTTACTTTTTCATAATCTGCCACAGACCTGTGGCAGAGTAAAGAAAAAGTTCAATTTAAGAATAATCATTAATCAATAATAATGGTCGGTGCACAATAGCCCGGGAAGGAGCTTCCCGTTAGCGTTAACGTTACCGGGCAATGTTAAATTATAGCGAACTTTCCCGTTATGGTGAATTCACGACCTTGCGTTGCGCTACGCAACTTTGAACTTCGAAGTCCTAGCAACCAATCATGAGCATCATCAGTGCGCGACTGTGCGATGCTGCAAACATTGTTCTAGTTCAACTTTCCAACGCAATAACGCAAAGCAAAGCCTTCTTGATCCTCGCGGCATGTATGATCCAGGATACTCGGTTTAAAGCACAGCCTTCTCGAACGTCGGTTCAATCCAAGGTCCGTAAATCCCCTGGCGTGGACTCGTCAAACTCCCAAGTTTTTACATTGAGGATTACCAAACCTCCGCCAGGAGATCGACGGATCTTGGGTTCAATCCACGCAAGGTGTAGACCTTGAATCCGCGCAAGGTCCACTTGATCTCCGCCTAGCGGAGGCTCGTCGAACTCCCAAGTTAGGTCATCGCAGTCCGTTCCACAATGTTAAAAATCAAATGGGAGAAACGTGAAAGAAAACAAATGAAGTGATCTGTCAAATAGAATTACCTCCTAAAAAGGAAACAATCATCATATTTTATAATCTTGAATCATTGTTATCTATCAAAATGTCTCTTTTACGTGTTTTAAGTATAGTGTTACATGATCTACAACGGATATTTAATTATTATAACAGTTTTTTTAGTGGGATACAACATGGCGATTTTGGTTCCCTTGCGACGACCTAACTTGGGAGTTCGACGAGCCTCCGCTAGGCGGAGATCAAGTGGACCTTGAATCCGCGGTTTGACCTGTCGAGAAGGCTGTAGTTTAAAGCAAGGTCGTGAACAGATGATAAAGTCAACGCAATGCAACGCAACAAAGTCCAACGCTCAGCGCAACGCAACGCAAGGTCGTGAATTCACCATTACCGTTACCGGAGCTCCTTCCCGGGCTATTGTGCATCAACCTTTACACTCCCAAGCAACCTGATTCGTTACTCCCAAGCTTATGCTTAAACAACTATAACTATAAATTGGCATTGAAAAACGTTGCTGAATTGTTGTAAAATCGATAATAATGGTGAACATACCAAAAGAGAAATAATTAACACAAGACAAAATTGTCTTCATCTTTTAATTATCGAAATGAATTTATAGAAATGAAATTATATAAATTGATCTAAATCAAATTTACAGTGTCAATTTTAGTTTGAATACAATGTGCACATGTGTGTCTTTAAGTCCATTAATAATAATTGTGATTTGAGATTTTTATGACAATTTTATTTTCATTGCTACTTGATCAGTAGCTCTTTTTCTCTCTCTCGGAGAGAAGAGCGAGGGAAGACTACCGATCGAGTTAATCGGATCAGGTATAAATAAAATAAACAAATTCACATTTAGAGTCTACCCACTCAGTAATGAAACGGATTTGCAGTGGGGGACTTTAATTTAAAGCGACTAAACCAACCCTGTAGGCTCCGAACACCATCCGCGAGTGAGCGATAACCAATCAAAGATCGATATTTCAAATACGAAACATATGAATCAGTGATTGGACAGTGCGAACACCTGCGGACAAATGTCATAATCAACAAGGCCGATTCAGAACAACTTTGAATTTTTTGAGTGCTTCGTTGCTAGGACGGCTCCAAAGTCACCGTTTACTTGTTCCTAAGACAAGAATTAATGGAACTGAATTCTTATTAGAAGTTAAAAAACTTCTGCCTGAACCGGGATTTGAACCCGGGACCTTCTGCATTGGAAGCAGGGATGCTAACCACTGGACCAACGAGCCACGTAAAAGACTTTCGAGTTAGGCATTTTTGTGAATCCAGGCCCTTGTCTCAAATGTTGTTTCAATCGGCTTCAGTATCAGTAATTCCGGGTCTTATCTGTCAATTCTCTTCGGGCCATATCGTGTCGCACCGTCCCTAACGCAAGACTGCCCAGTACGTAATTGAAGGATGGTCTTACTGTAAATATGACACACATGAGAAAACATGACGTGGATGTTGTTCTTGTAAGGAAAGTGAAAAGTAATGATATCATCATCATCATCTGTTGCCACGTCCAACTCTGCGTTGGGTCAGCATTGAAGATAAGCCTCTCCATCTTCTATCCTGCCACCACTCTTCCCCCTCAACTACATTCCAGTCCCCTTGCATTTCCACATCCTTTCTCACTATAATAATTTACTCTGCACATCAAATCATGAAGGGTGTTTACTGTTTACTGAGTTGGAAATAAAGTTTTAGAGATGGTCAATGTTTGAGAAATTACTTACCCATAATAAGTTTCCTGTGGTACACGAAGTCTTGCAAAAACTATGTTTTTCTTTTGCTATTACCCTTATAGTTCTAGACAAAGAAGATACAGTCGACTCCTGTCTACACGTCTGCCCTTCGGTGTGAAAATTGTATAACCGAGAGTTGTAGGCCTATAATTAAAAATAAACTGAAAATGGCTCTCCCGATCAGATTTTTAATTTCTGTGTCTAATCGTGTTATGAATTTTCATTCAGTGTTTGCTTCAACTTTCAACCCAACGAGTTAGGTGAAAAGTTCGACAGCTTGAACTAGAAAAGGAAAGGTAGGTAAGGTAAGAAAGTGAACAACAATAAAACATACAGAGTTCCAAATGACACATTTTATTTTATTATTTAATTGGGATATAATATATATAACATAATTTATAAGACTGTACAGTCTGTATTTGATGTTCATACAGCACAATTTCCAAGATTAACATTGCATTTAGTTAAAGGCTTGATTTCCACATAATGTAATGTACGAATTTGTTAAACTCCCATTTAACTTCAATTCAATTGAACACAATACAAATACACATATTCTGAAGGATTATCAGATTTATAACCTATTTCTTTGAATTTAAATAACCAGTCTTTGAAACTTCCAAATAGAAACTGTGTTCACTGGCAATTAATGATTATAAATTAATTTTATACATATTACCACTAAGTAATATAAATAGCCAAAACAACTTTTAATTATCGATTATCATCTTCCAAAAGCTTTTGCAGTCATACATCATACATATTGTTATCGTAATACTGTACTGACAATGAATCGTAGGCCTACCTTAAAGTTACATTGTGCAGTATGTGTAGGCTACCTAGCTAACTATGAAATGCTTTGGGATCTCGTGTATGTAAACCGAAGTTCTACATTTAAATTTTAAATATACAAATTTTTTATTCTCTTGTACTGGCAATCTATTACTTACTTTACATATATACACTTCACGCATATAACATAATAATATATCTTAATGTTATGACCACCATCAATAATGATTAAAATGTTTTGATTTCTAATCTTAATCAGTGTTGAATATTCCTGCAGGTACATTTTGGTCAGCTAGGCTATACTTAAGTTGTTTGATTAGATGTATGTAGATTTGTTGTTGATTAGTGCATACTATGTATATCCCCTTTAACTTACAAGTGTTCCCACTCTTTTGTGAGTGAATGAATGTTTGTTGTGAATTCTGTTATCAAATCAATACAAGTATTTGTTTAATACTGTAGGTACTGTAATTGCACATCGTTGCACAGTTCTCTGGTCAGGAAGACTGAATATAAAATTTAAATTAGGTAATGTCACTGTACTGTAGTGTATATTACAGTGTACTGAATAACATAACATAACCTACCCTAACACCATAATATACCTTTTCTAAGAGTACAAATTACATAATTAGAAGTGTGGTACAAAAATAACATACCTCAGTTGAGATAACCTAAAATATCGTATTTTAACAACAGCCTTGTGAAGCGGTTTCTCTTGAGCATTACGCTAATTGCGTTTTACACCCCTTACAAGTACTGTAAAGTAGTCTACAGTAACCAAGTGTGTGTCTCTGTCAGATTACTTATATACAGAACGTTAATTGTTTAATACGAACTAATAATTCCGAACACGCGTGGAAGTTGAACTCTCAGGTGTATCAAGTTTTTTTGTCTACTAAATGTGTGTACCCTACGCCGTCTCGGATAGCTGCATTGCAGACTTGCTTTCGGCAGACAGTCGGACGAGTTGAATGTTTACGAGCCGAGTCCACAAGAGAGAGAAAGACATCAAGCGCGTTCATCACAACACAGAGTGAAAGGATCATACATGGAGACAAAGTGGACACGGTAAGGCCGATGCTGGGCAGGGGGAAGGGGGAGGCAATAGAGACTCTTGGCCCCGTGGGGGAAACGGAATTGAGGAAGTGACGTGAGGCGCTCATAGGGACGTGAGTGGATCTGTGAGAGCACATTTCCGCTTGATTAATCGATGAATTTAGGGCGCTTCAGTAGCCAAGATCGTTTCACGTCCCAGATGATTTAAGATACCAATTTAGTAGATTTTTAACAGTTAAACTGAACACATGTTGTGTGACCTGAACTGTTCAGGTAAGATGGAGCAACACTTTGTTGCCAATTTTAGAGCCATCTGTGAAAACTAGTGATGCAAAGAATAATCGTATATCGATACACAAAGATTTGTGCCATCATATCGCGATATTATTTTGCACCCAGTAAAGTTGTCTTACAATAACTTCGGTAATGCTTTCGTCATCAATCAATGACGTGTTTACGGTCTTGGCCAACCCGAGCAGGTATCTGAATTAATCACGGCCACTGGTTGGCTGCCGCTCACCCACCCGTGACGGAAGCATTACCGAAGATGTAGTACAATGACTATATCATGATAAATTGTTAATAGGACTAGTTATCGTTGTAGTTTGCACCTGTTCGCGGCGGTTATTGATTATATCATTACTAATAAGGGATGACATCGGGTAGTAAAATCTGGATTCGATTCCAGCCCCTCAAGGATTCGGGTAACCCGAATCCTAGAAGTGTAAATCACGTCGCTCAACATGTTATTTGAAGGCCATTGACCGCCCGTGGCAGAAGCTGCCAGCGTGTGTTCTGTCAGCCAGTGATGACGGTCGGGAAGGGGTGGGGGTAGGCCGAGAGCCAGTGGGGGCACGGCAAACCAGAACTCGCCCGCAGCAATCACACCACATAAAATAGACTTAGTCTATTTTTAATCAAGCCGATAATGGGTACATAACGGAGCGGGAAAGTATTTTATTGAATGGAAACAAGTCATTTTGTTATCAACCATTGTTGGAGCATACAACAATTCAACTAAAAATGTACCAGAACAAGATTCGAATCCTTAGAACGGATTCGGGTAATTTTTGTATTCGGGTAACCCGGATACCCGATGTCATCCCTATTACTAATTACAGTAATTAGCTTTCAATAATTCCAAATTATGACATTGACAGTAGTTGTATCAATAACTTACGGAATGTATTTAATTAACTATAAACCAGCTATCGAAGATATTATTAGGTCAACTTGGGAAACGTTTCCATTCGGCGTGATTCCTCGATATAATAGTGTTGCTATCATCTCACCATATATTGTGAAAAGGCTGCAATTATCGATGAGAATGTATTTATCATAACGCATCCTTAGAGTGAAAACCAAGAAACCCCCAGTGTTCATGGCAAACCATCCCTGCTGTACAGAACACATGCTTCCCACACTTGCTGTAGATTGTATCCTCGGCCGTCACTCCTCTGCCAATGATGGCAAATGCGCTGCGCTAAACACGAACTATTTTACAACGGGACGGAGAGAACTATGCGTCCTAAGCGTGTGAAAACGCGCCAAGAAAAAAGGTGACGAATGAAAATTAACATTGTTCTAATGGGGATTAGGCGGCAAGACCACTAATATTGACGTCGTAAGCGTGAAGACGTACTAACGAGGTTTGATTCTGTAACACTTGCATTACAATAACGCAGTTTGAAGGACATGACTAGCTTACCACGACGTATCTGCTTGTCGGCCTACTATGCATGCACAAAACATCGTATCTGCAAAATCTTCACAGGAAAACATCGATCTTCTGATGCGATGTTTGTTTTGGCCGATATACTATTAAATTTTGACGTTTTTGCGATATTGCAAATTTTAATATTACGATTTGACAACTTCTGGGTTCCTCGATGTTTACTGTAACTTGTGAACTGGTTAATGCAGAGCGAGTGGCTAACTGGGATCAGCCAATCTGTGCGGAACTTTGCCACCTCCCTTTACATGGCTTTGACATGCTGTTACCCTTATTAAAACACCTTACTGCTGCGGAGATAAGTAATATGAGTTAAAACACAAAACTTAGGAGACACTGAATTGCTCTCGGTTAGTTGATTTATTTAATGTTTATCGGATTCGGATATTCTATTCCCTGTATCACAATATGTATGCCTAGTAAGAAAAATTAGGGTTAGGGTAGAAATATTAGGTTAACTGATTTTTCGGGTCAGGTTGGTTTTTAATTAACCGGAACAAAAATTTATTTTAATAACCGATAATAACCCGACTTCATTGTTGGACACAGGGAGCAGATATATATAAAAAAAAAAAAAAAACGGAGTCGGTTTTTCCGGGTAGAATTTACGAGATACTTTTTCACGCGCGGCAGAGCCACCGTGGTGTAGCAGTAATAGTGTTATTTTTCTCCCCTAGATCGCAGCAAAGCTCAAAATGGCTGCCCGTACGACTAATCGAACGGACAGGTCGATAACTTATGTCACAGCCTTCTTTATCGACTCTGTTACGACTGCACGATCGGCACGCGCGAGGAATCAAGCCTGCCTTAGATATGTGGCTATAGCATGAAAAAGGTAGTCTGTTCTCAATGGGTGTTTTTTTTTTTTTTAACGAATACTGTTTGCCTATACAAAGTGGAATCGAAGGATATTAATTAACATATATAACCGAAAACCGAGGTTAATTAAACTAACCGAATCGATAACCGAGAGTACTAACCGCAGATCCCTAAGAAAAATCAAATTTTGTTCTCGAAATTATCTAATGATAACGATATTGCCGTTCGATTATCAATATCTGGGTACCCATCCCTATATTATTCGATGTACGGGTATTTCACATGGATTCAACCTGTAATTTAAGGTTTCTAGTCCCTCCTACTTCCTGTACAGTATTACAGTAATCTCTGGTTAATTCAAAATCAGTAACTTCAAATTTACTTATTACTCAAAATAGTAAAATACTACTACTAAAAAAAATTTGTACTACAAAGTGAGGATTTTACCATCACTAACATTTTGAATTGAATCACAATCCTAGAACATTGTTAGACATACAGGCCTACACAGACGATTTACATAATCAGGTACATTAAATAAGGTGCTCATGGAATATCAGGGAAATGCATTACGAAGTGTTTATGGGAATCCTGTATGGATAGTATGGCTATGGCTAGTCTTGTAGTCCTTGTGTGTGTACGACTCCTGCTGTGTGTTGTCTCTTCTTGTGTGTAGTGAGGTGGCTTCTACTTATAAACCTAGCACCACACACATCACAGGCAAAGGGCTTCTCACCCGTGTGTGTTCTCTTGTGTGTAGTGAGGGAGCCACTCTCACTGAACCTAGCATCACACACATCACAGGCAAAGGGCTTCTCACCCGTGTGTGTTCTCTTGTGTCTAGTGAGGTCACCACTCACTGTAAACCTAGCATCACACACATCACAGGCAAAGGGCTTCTCACCCGTGTGTGTTCTCTTGTGTCTAGTGAGGTCACCACTCACTGTAAACCTAGCATCACACACATCACAGGCAAAGGGCTTCTCACCCGTGTGTGTTCTCTTGTGTTTAGTGAGGGAGTCACTCACTGTAAACCTAGCATCACACACATCACAGGCAAAGGGCCGCTCACCCGTGTGTGTTCTCTTGTGTCTAGTGACGTGGCTACTCACTGTGAACCTAGCATCACACACATCACAGGCAAAGGGCTTCTCACCCGTGTGTGTTCTCTTGTGTGTAGTGAGGTGGCTGCTACTTATGAACCTATCATCACACACATCACAGGCAAAGGGCCGCTCACCCGTGTGTGTTCTCTTGTGTTTAGTGAGGGAGTCACTCCTTGTGAACCTAGCATCACACACATCACAGGCAAAGGGCTCCTCACACGTGTGTGTTCTCTTGTGTCTAGTGAGGTGGCTACTCAATGTGAACCTAGCATCACACACATCACAGGCAAAGGGCGGCTCAACCGTGTGTGTTCTCTTGTGTCTAGTGAGGTGGCTACTCACTGTGAACCTAGCATCACACACATCACAAGCAAAGGGCTTCTCACCCGTGTGTGTTCTCTTGTGTCTGGTGAGGGCACCGCTCTCTGTGAACCTATCATCACACACATCACAGGCAAAGGGCTTCTCACCAGTGTGTGTTCTCTTGTGTGTAGTGAGTTGGCCACTCCTTGTTAACCTAGCATCACACACATCACAGGCAAAGGGCTTCTCACCCGTGTGTGTTCTCTTGTGTGTAGTGAGGTGGCTACTCTGTGTGAAACTAGCATCACACACATCACAGGCAAAGGGCTTCTCACTTGTGTGTATTCTCTTGTGTGTAGTGAGTTGGCCACTCTTTGTGAACCTAGCATCACACACATCACAGGCAAAGGGCTTCTCACCTGTGTGTGTTCTCTTATGTGTACTGAGGTTTGTACTCTGTGTGAACCTAGCATCACACACATCACAGGCAAAGGGCTTCTCACCCGTGTGTATCCTCTTATGTGTAGTGAGACTGCTACTCCGTGTGAACCTAGCATCACACACATCACAGGCAAAGGGCGGCTCAACCGTGGGTGTCATATGTCTACTGATGCTATTACTACTAGTAAAACTCTTGTTACAAATGTTGCATTCAGAACCCTCTTCTTTGCCGTGTTTCCTCCTGTGTGCGGCGAGGTGGCCGTTCCGACTGAAACTAGCACCACTGCGTGAGTCGTCTCCGCTCTCGTGGGTCGCTGCGTGTTGCCTCAGCCCTACCTCGCTCTTAAATACCCGGTTACAAACGTCGCATGAGAACTTGTCGCCAATACGTAAACCTTTCTCAATGGTTTCCTTGTTTCTGTCGTTTCCACTCGTCCCCACGGATGTTTCCTTGTGGCCCGAGTCTGCGCCGGTAGTTGACTGCGTTGAGTTGAGAAGCGTCCACCGTTTGCGGCAACTGTTCTTCTTGTGCGCTTGAAGTAAGTCCGCACTGATGAAACCCAGCGAACAGCAGGTGCACTGGAATGTAGTGTCTGAAAGGAAAAGATAATATTTCTTGAAGCACAGTAGTAGTTAGAGAGTCAATTGGCATCTTGAAGGTACGGGTACCGTTACTTGAGTTTCTCTCATTCATCATTCTACTCAAAATCAATTAAGCTAACATCTCCACTAGACTTTTATGGCACTCATTCTGTTTGTTTGTTTGGTTTTTGTTTTGTTTTTATGTCTCACGATAGCGGTCGAACGGAAAGTCTGATCAAGTGGAAATTTGGACCATCTACAAGCCTCGGTGTGGATTGAAGGTGTTTAGTTTGGTGGCAAAATTGTTAGAAAAGTTTCAAAGTAACACAATATTTACTGAAAAATATTTTTCTGAAACAAAATGGACTAACTAGATGGTCACATACCATATACATATGAGACACATGATCTAATGCATTTCATGTTTTGATAGGGTATGTGTGTATCTGCGTGTCATTTTATGTACATTATTTTTATGACCTTTTTGTACCAAAAGTTCTAACAGTGTTTTGGAATATTTAGCTCTATTTAGTGTTAAGAGAATATTTAGAGGGTTTGTGATATAAATATTAGGAATGACTTCGGGTCTAAAAATCGGAAACCAGATTCTTCTTGGATTATCATTTTTTTTTAAAATCATAAAATTGATTATTTGCCGTACAAAAATAAAAGGAAGTGTACCAACTTCCCTTTGAAGTTTGAACAATGCTGGCTGTACGTCCTTAAAAACAAGTAGTCTACTGCCATCAGGAATATGCTCCATCTCAATCGTATAGAATCTTGCAGAATTCATTTTAAAAAATTAAAAATACTAACCATGCCTTGTTTATACATAATTCAACTTCTGACATTTGTAAAAAGCAACATCAAGGACTTTGAAACAAACCTGGACATGCACTCACATAACACTCGCCAAAACAACTTTATCAGAATTCAAAGGCAAACTTCAACACAATGCCAAAAGAGTCCATTTTACCAGGGAACCTTACTCTACAATGCACTACCTTATGAAATAAAAGATTGCACTAGCCTATCATTATTCAAATTTAGGCTAAAAAATATGTTAATCGATGAATCCTTTTATTCTGTACAAGAGTTCAAAGAAAAGTTCCTATGTATTTAAATGTGCTGTGGAACTATTATCTCCATGTACTTAATCTAGTGTTAATGACTTACTGTACTATAGGCTTTCTTTATTATGTACAAAAGTTCAAAACAAAGTCCTTATTAAAGGCTTATTACTTCAACTTTAAATGTTATTGTGTTAAATATATTCAATTGAGGATGCACAGAGGATGCATAATGCATCAAAGCAAAGTTCCTATTACAGGCTAATTATTTCAACTTTAAATATTGTTTTGTTTTGTGTTGTAATGGAAACACCCGTCATATCTGTGCTGTATACACACGCAGACCACACTCTTCGCACATCTCGTCAGAGATTAAGACTTTGTATTACCATGTATGTATGTCTTGAAGAATAAATATCTTATCTTATCTTATCTGTACAAGTCTGCTGCCTGGAGGTAATATTGACTGTAGGATTGTGGGACTGACTCATTTTCTAAGGATTTTTGGATGATTGGGTAAAACCTAAAAAAAATTGGTAGAAAAGTGGAACCTGTCTTCAAAATGTGGATCGGTTTGAAATAGAACTGGTTTCCGGGTACCGTAAGTCATTCCTAATAGAAATATAGAAATGTTTTGACTTTTCTGAGGGAATCTATGAAATCTATTTTGCTGGAAATGAACTGTTCTCTCCCTTTTCTGCTCGGCAGTAAACATATTCATATTTTTTGCCAAAACCATATTTGAGTATTTCTCTAGTGACCTTGTGATGTCAGTAGAGGTTGTTGTCAGTTTCTAGGTACACGTTTAAAGTGACCTGCGATTTAGTTCGGTTTCAGATGAACTAGAACATATTATTGCCACACACAATGCAGTGGAAATTAAAAATGAAGCATGTATAAAACATAATATTATGCATAGATATTAGATATCATGTCAAAAATGTCAATGAAGTAATTTTAATCAATTAAATGCTTGTAAAATAATGTAGTAAAAGCTGTGGTTGACACTCATTTTGTTGCCATTTTTCTTTGGACAAAAATGTGAATAATTGTTATGCACAGTGCTCGGTATTAACGGCAGTCCGGCAGCCTCGGGCTGCCCAAAACGTACTCGGGCTGCCACTTGTATACAGTCAAACTTCGTTAAGAAGTTTACCGTTAGGACATTTTCACAGTTAACACGTCGCATTATGAGTTGTCACGCTCTAGTTGCATAAGACTAATGTTATTTTTATTCGTTATGACGTTCTTCGATAGCACGTTTTCACTCGTAGGGTGCAATAATTTCTTTGTCCCGTGCCGACTTTATTTACGTTTACCACGTTTTCGAGGAGCCACGGTCTTTTAAAAATGACAGCTCGTTATCTACGAGGTCTAGCTTAGACCCTTTTCCCCTCGACGGCGACCGCCCATCGTCAGTGGCAGCACAAACCCTGAAGATATCCCCCCCCCCCCCCCCCTCCAGGCGCCGACAACAATAATACAACGGCCCGCTGCGGTCTACTGTGCTCTCTATAAATAGACTACAGTATGGTGACCCACCCCAACCCTCCCGCTAACTGGTCTTCGCACGTGCAGTCTGGCCCGAGTTTTGTTCAGAGAGCCGTCAGTGTTCTTTGTGTTATTCTACATGCAGGTTCATTATTGTCGACCCTCATTATGGCTAAACGAAAACCCACTCATTATTGAGTTAAACGCAACTCCAATAAGACGCGAACCGAGTTGTCAAAAACATTGGAGATTCCCGCATCAACACTAAACACCATTATGAAAAATAGAGTAAAGATTCAAGAAAGTGGCGCGGAACCAACAAGAAAGCGAGCTCGCACTGGAAAATGGACAGAACATGAAGAGGTAAGTGCTTTCATTGCCCTGTACAGGATTTGAACTCGCATCCCCCATCAAATAAATAAATTAATTGATACATATTGTTTTATTGTAGGCTGTATGCACTGAGCCTAGAAAGAGCACGGCAGACCAAAATCACAAGCTTCTTCAAATCTGGCTAAAATGGTAAGTTATTTTCACGTGATAATCTTGTCAAAATTATCTCCTTCTCTTTTCCGTGGGCGAGCGGGCGCTCTCGCTCTCATTTCAAGGTCCTTCCCCTAACCCCCCCCCCCCCCCACCCACACATCCACAGTGAGCGTAGCAAGGCCGTGACACAGGCCATTGAGATAAAATATAACCCGCTTGACAAGTTTTTTGGTTTGTCAGTCCACGGTCAGAGTAGAGGGGAGCGGGCGGGTGACTGTCTGGTGTGGTTGGTACAGCCAGACTGACTGACGGCAACGCGCGGGCGCTTTTGTTGTGATTCAGAAGCAGCCCGACGGGCTGCCTGAAAACACATCATTAAATAGTGTTTTTTCTAAAATCAAAAGTGCCATTTGTTCATACAACACACTGTATTATATTAACAAATTATCACAGTTTTTAATGTATCAAACCAGTAATCTTATTGTTATGAGACTAGAACGTGTGAAACATTTCAAGACATATTTCTCTGGCTGTCCGCCGCCCGCCTAGCCTATACACACATGCGCCACCGCGCTCGCGGCCGACGAATGCACTAGACTAGCCAACTAGTCAACATTTTATTCACAATAATCAAAAAAACAAAAAATGTAATTTCAAATGTTAATTACGTAATAAAACGAAAATATTAATAAAAAATTCGGGCTATTCAATTCTTAACCGGGCTGCCAAAAACTATAAGACAGTAGCCCGAAGGGTTGCTGTCTATAATTCCTAATTTCGAGCACTGGTTATGTAACTATGTAACTTCTTAAATGATATTGCCACAAAATTAATTAAAATCCACATGAGAGTTTGTGGATGATCTGAATTTCAACTTAATTGGAATTCCCGTTCGATCGCTATCGGGAGACATTAGAAACGAGTGCCATAATAATAAAAGGGAAAGGACAATGCTGGCTTAATTACTTACAGTAGCAAGAGCAGGTGATAATTGCATTGTTTCTGTACACTCAACTGATTTCTCCCAACTTTTGACCAGTCTATTCTATGTGGACTCTAGGATGTAAATCACCGTGTGTAGGTTTAGTTAGACCCGTCTTGCTTGTCAACTTGTAACGGTCACAAACTTACTAGCTAAACCTTTCACGACGATTTCTTTGTTTTTGTCGTGTCCGCTCTTGCCCGCGGACGTTTCCTTTTGGTCCGAGTTCTCGTTGGTAGTTTTGTCCTTGGTGACAATATTCCTTCTCCTCCCCTTGCTGCAACGAGGCTTGTGCGCTTTAAGGTAGATCGGACTTACGAACCCCAGTGAACACTCAGTGCACTGGAATGTGGAGTCTGAAAGCAAACAAGAAATCTTATTAGATCTTACTAAATCTTATCTTGGAAATCTTATTTCAGAGCCGTACCTACAAATGTACAGTCTCAATATAATTGATTAATTGATATTGCACCTGTGACTCTTTGGGTAATATTATAGGCCTATTACCTTTTTAAAGGTTTTGGAAATAGCAATTGAGGAGATAACCAATATATCCATGGCCCATGGGTCATGTTTTGAATCAAACAGGAATTTTTGAAGAAGTACATAGTTCGTTATTTGAACTAAGGAACCAGTAGCTCAAGCAAACTCTGAATACCTTTCCCAGAAACAATGATCATTACTGTTTACTTTTTTACTGTTGTTTTATTTTATTTTTAAAAATTATTATGTATTTAGTTTTTGACAAGCTTGAATATTCAGGTGCCTCCTGCACCATCTTGAATGTACTACAAAGCACTATTAAATAAATAAATAAGTTACACTTTTTTGTGAATAATACAAATATTTTCTTGCCTCTAGGTCGTATATTTATCATCACGTAGGATTTAAACAATAATGTTATAAAAAGTGCAATATTTTTTAACTGCATGACAGAAATAACAATTTTCATGTTGATTGTGAACTGTAACATTAAAGGCCCACTAAACCCAAATATACATGTCGAGTCATTAGACGCTGACGCTTTTACGTAAGTCGAATGATTTAGTCCCACCACTCAGCGAGGCTTCGTTCGCCCTACAGGGCAGGGTTCGTTTGGTCTGTGACCTAGATCGATTGGGGTTCGATCGTGTGGCTGATATCCCCATTAAAATTGAACGCGAGAAACGTATCACTTTCACGTCTCGTAACTCACTCAATTGTACCCCGATTTCCAAATGAGTGACATCGACGTAATCTCTAAATCATTGTGATTATTGTGAGTGGTTGTTCTTGTCGATTCTAACATATGCTAGGTTTTTTTGATGATGGAAACAAAACCTTGTAATCACCCGCCCACTAAAAGCATGCGCGCTTTCTCGCTACGCCCGGCTCATTGCGACAACACTGTTTCAAATAACACGTCGTAAGTAATTTGTTTGTGGGTACAGCTAAAATCTGTTTCCATGGTACAAAAAATGACAGTTTGATACAGAAATTGATACCAAATTCAATCGTCGTATTACAATTAATTCGGTCGTCTGAAGCCTTATGCGTGGACTCGGTATAGCGCATGCTATTAGCGGGCTATATCAATTTTAATGGGGATATCAGCCACACGATTGAACCCCAATCGATCTACGTCACAAACAAAATGAAACCTGCTCTGTAGGGCGAACGAAGCCTCGCTGACCGGTGGGACTTTTTCATTCGACTTACGTAAAAGCATCAGCGTCTAATGACTCTACATGTATGTTTGGGTTTAAAGGGCCTTTAAAATTGTTTAGGAGTACGACACTTAGCATGTCTATGATGTGACGTAATAACCCGGCTTGTTTTTAATTTGATTAACCTGGGCCACGAAAGCCAAGTGTTTTAATATACTGATAATTAGGGATGTGCAAACCGGGACGAAATTCGAACCGAACCGAACCTTGAGTCTGGATCAGTTCAGTTCGAACAACTATTTTATGCGTCGAATCTAGAACCGAGCCTTTCGACATTCCCGCCCGCTGGAAACCCCGCCTTCCGGAGCCACGCCTACAGTCGCGACCGATCGATATTCGACAATCGAGAGTCGAAAATATAGTTGCGAGCGACGCTGCGACGATCGATTGCGAGTGTGTCATTATGGCGTCATGACTAGCGAATTTGTGTGACTTCTTTAGGCGTTTTATGATGTTTTAGTGAGTTTGACAAATTGTTTCACTTTCATTCCACCAGTGTTTAGTTTAGCTCTTCAAAATGAAACGCCGTGTTCTGGTGTTCGATGATGATGATGATCACGCGGGCGAGGTAGTGGACCAACCAAGCCAGACTGATAGGCCTACCGGTACTGTGACTAGGCTTAGGTCCGATGCAACGTGCGCCGTAGGCCTAGCGGTACCTGGTACTTCGCAAGACCTAGGCCTGGGTACAACCCCACTTTTTAAGACGCATTTTACCAAGCTTGCAGCTACGCAAAGCGAATGCAAACATTGTAAGCGGATTTTTCAGACACCGTCAGGTGGGTACTAACCTAATAACACCTTTTGAAAAAGGTTCGGTCGAGGTTTGCGAACCTTTTTAATGCAGGTTCGAGGTTCGGTTCGAAGTTTTAAAAAACTGGTTCGCACAACCCTAGTATAGGCTATGGCACTTAAATTAGGGTGGTGGGGGGGGGGGACTGGAAGGGGGAAGAGATATATCTGAGGGCTGTTAGAATGACTTAGGAGCAAAGGGTACCTCTACGTCAAAAACCGCACATTTTAAATCTAAATTACATCTCAAAAACGGACTTCGAAATCGAAAAACGCACTGTGGCATGGTAAACTCTACATACTGGGTGCTCTAAATGTCATATTATAGTCAGTATGGTATTTATTTCTAAATAATTTCAATTCACGCATTAATTTCAAATAATTTCGAGTTCATGCATAAAGTGCCCAGCAGAGTGCCGTAGGTTCGAGAACTGGCCAGAGGGTAGCCATTCGTCGATCAGCAATAGTGCACACGTTTACGCACGCCCGGGAAATTCGAATACAGGCTTTGAAAACCTTAGACCGCGAATATGATACGAATACAATTTTTTGAATATTTTCTTAGGGAAAAAAAAAACTCGTATTATATTCGGGTAAATTCTGTATGTAGAGCAATGGGTCAAAGCAAAAATACATGTATGGCAAATTTACACGATCTGGTCTACTTACTTGAGGAAGGGCAGCGAGGCGAAGATCCATCGACATCAACTTGCTCTCTTTTGATCTGTATTGTTTTCTGAGCAAAGTTGATGGCTGCCGAGTAGCTCGACTGTGCTATCATATCGACCCCTGTAACAACGGTACAAACAACACGTTAGACAGTCAAAAGTGTAAGTAAGAGAAGAGTAAGAGTAAGTGTAAAATAAATAAATTTATATTCACATCTAAAGTCTACCCTTTCAGTAACAAGACTGATTTTCAGTGGGGGACTTTAATTTAAAGCGACTTAACCAACCCTGTTGGCTCCAAACACCATCGACGAGTGAGCGATAAGTGATAATGTATATTTATAGCTCAAATGTTTAAAATCATGAAAATAGAGATCTTTGAAAGCAGATTGGCCTACATACCTTGAAGACAGCTCAAGAAGATGGTGGACTGTTTCTTGCAGGGTGGAATTGATTTAGAAATTAAATAAATTGATTTCCATTTTTTAAACTTGCAAGCAGTATTACTTCACTTCTTGCACTTGTGTCTAAAATGTATTTTGTCATTTGGACGTATAAAACCACTAATTTACTGGCTGGGTCTCATATAATGGCTTGCCAAGATGACTTTTTCAGCCATTCGTTTAATAATTTTTAATAATAAGACACCAATAGAGAGCGTACTCAGATACACACAACACCAGTTTTGGAACATTTCTTATTGTTAATTTAAATCCTTTAAAATCTTATCAAAAAAATTTAAAAAAATCATCCATCCTTGTTTCTTGCTTTATTATAGTGAACCTTATAGGCCTCGATGCCAACAAGTATATAAAAGGCGAGTTATAGCCAGGTTTACTTGTCAAGGGCCGGTATTTCAATGTCCAGTTAAAATCTACTTTTCAGTTAAATTGTTTTCACCACGACAACGGCCAATAGAAATACACCAAACTGGGCTTACCTGACAGTTTAATTTACTTGAAACTTTACTGGACATTGAAATTACACAGGTTACTTACCTGTCATTGGCAGAGGTGGCAGGTTAACCGTGGGACCATCTAATCCCTGAATCTCGGCTTCAAGTATCTTGATTTCATCTGCCAGGTTTTTGCCAACTCGATTGGCACTGGAACAAGAGTAAAATACAGTAATATTATGTCAAGTTCCATTTCCATATGAAGGTTTTGCTCAGTAGGCCATTGAAATAATTATCGAGATAATATCCCCTTAATCTTGAAGAATTTAAGCACCACATCAACGTCATTGATCAATGTTTACACGACCAATCGTTTATACAAACCTTGGTGTCAAATGTTATGAGCTGTCTATAAATGATGTCACAAAATGTTGTATAAACTCTCCCCCCCCCCCCCCCCCCCCCAAATGGTTACACAAAAATTAGACACAAAATGTAGGTAAAGAAATGCCGAATTCCCCCTAACCATGTAACAACTAGTACGACCTACCTACGTATTAACTTACATTACTCGACAGTGTCTGAAACCGTGGTCTGAAAACATCTACAACATCGGTAAGTAAAATTAAACGTTAATATCCATACAAATACAACTAGGACCAATTGTGCTTTCACTAATTAATTATGACACAAAATAAATAAATTATTTTTATTAGTATTAGTTATTAATTTAATTCAATAAATTATTATTTTAATTAGCCTTTCTTGCTGATCTGCTAGGCCTATATCGTTTGTTTTTGCTCAATTTTGGAGCATATTTATTTTTATTGATTGAAGTAAGCCTCTTTTACATTCTTTACATTTCTTAATGTAATTCAACAATTCTTCAAAATTTCTTAATGTAGGCCTAATTCAAAGAATGTAAAATAGGCTTACTTCAATAAATAAAAATAAATATGTTCCAAAATTGAGCAAAAACAAACGACCTTGAAAAAAATCTTAGGGGCAGCCCATTTAATTTTGAAGTAATATTCGACTTATTAACTGCACAGATGAAAATGAGTTGAATAGCCGCCACTGCATACCTGAAATAAGTTGTGGTTAGGATAGACACACATAAAGCAGATCAGTGAGCAAGACAAGCGAACAGATCGTAGGCCTATTAACGACCATTTATACTCTAACTGCTGTGTTTGATTGTTGCCCATCTACGTGCAAAGCACTTGTACGCATCAACTCACCTTGCAATGTCTTCCTTACTGAAGTGTTCGAACGCCTGATCCTCCGCTGTTTCGGGCACTGAAGTCATCTCCGTGCCTGGCTCAATCTTAATCTGTCAAACAGAAACATGAATTGATATTATGTAGGGTAAAGTATGTATACTTTGGTTGCATAATATACTTAAAGATAAACCGGGCCCATACGTGGGAAATTGGGTTTAGCTTTAAGCCGCGTTCACATAAATGACTAGTGACTATTGACTATTGACTATTGACTATTGATTAGTGACTAAGCGAATTGAACCATAGGCGATACGTGCTGACGTTCACACAACTTTACTTTTGACTTATGACTATTGACTATTGACTAACGAATTGAAGATATCTGGAAGTCATAGTTACAACCAATCACAACGTTCGCGTTCAGCCAATGAATGTGGAGCAACGGAAGTCAATACCACTATTCAATTACTGTCAAGTGTATATTTGTTTTTGACTATTTCCGGCGAATATTATTTATTTATTATTTTTATGAAGCTGTCATACAATAAAATATTCTTATTTTGAAAACAAATCTTCAAAACAAACAAGAAACATACAAAACCTTCACAACTTGGTTAAGCCCATCATTAAACGTTTTAACTGGTGAACAGTTACTATCGCCATACCTCGTTTTCTTCATAATGTTGCAATTTTATTATTTTGACAGCTCGTTGTTTGTCAATCAGTTTGATTCATTTGTTCTAGGTGGCAGATCATACGTGTCAAAGAACTTAGTTGTGTAGTGTTCATATCTTTCTTTGGGTAGTCAATAATCACTAGTCAATAGTCAATAGTCAGTAATCAATAGTCATTTATGTGAATGCGGCTTTAGGGTTAAATTGTTGTGTGTGTTCAGGTGGCATTTATGCCACAAATTTCCACTAAAAACACGGAGTGATTATTCATAATATGTAGACCTAATCAACGCTTTTAGTTTTTATGTAGGCATACAGAAAATGAATTCAAAATTCAATTTTGCATCCATGTGATGCTAGTTCATGAGAAATTTCCAGGAAGGCAAAAGTTATAAAGTCCAAATTCGAATCAAAATGCCCCCTTTTCAACTTGGTAATGATTTTAGAACCAACAAAGTAGTAACACACAATCCTTCTGAGTAAATAGAGTGCCCATGCATATACTGTCTAAGACTACATGGACTTTTAGTTTTAATTTAGGTATATTTGACGCATTCTATAACTAATGTATTTATCTATGTATAAATGACATACGTTCTATTGAACAAAGATTATTATTATTATTCGACACTAAATGTGTCAAGAGATAGCACCACTGCTGCGCAACATGGCTGACAGTTAGAGGGTAACAAACTGACAGGAGATCATGGATCCGCCTAAACATGTTATTGCGCAAAGTACGTTTTTAACTTTATTCTGAAATATACATATATTTGAAAGCAAATAGAGCCCAAAGGAACCTCAATGAATGAGAGGCAGTGTTAATCGGTGGCCTTTTAATTGCATGTGGTTAATTAACATTATGATCAGATCATGAACTTCGGGCCTTCGGATGCTTGGTGTGTCCCCTGGTCCAAAATCCCCATAATATCAAAGGCATATTGGATACAAAACGCAACCAGCAAATATCCAGCAAAGCTGGATATTCACTGACGCAACAATATCGCTTATGTTTCTTTGGAATCGTTGCCATAGGGAATGCAAGTGCGCCAAAAAGTAACTACTTCCGGTTCAAGCTTGTTTTCACGGGATAGGAAAATAACATGTAAAATAGAAATGTTGGCCTAGAATATGCTCCCATTTATTCCCTATGTTATATTACCCAATAATAAGGGTATCGGATTAAACGTGAATTATTTGTTTCTTTATGATAATTTTTGTAATATCCAGTATTTGATACAATTTAAACTGTAGCAAGTTATCCGAATGTCTACATAATGCTGCTTGCAACATCTACGCAAATTGAGCCAGCCGAGCTATGCTGAAGCAATGGCTGAAGCTAGCGCTAGCACGAAGTTAGACAACAATGTACGAAGACGGGCAGGCGATGGCTGTACGATGTTGCCAAGCGTATCGCACAGCCTTCACGGCACATATAGGTGGCGTTCGCAATGTTTACTTCGCACTGACATTCTGTGTGTTGCTAGGATACTTGACGTGGTTCTTCGTCAGTTGATGGTCAGTTGTCTTTATTGCCGTTTCGTGTTTGACAGATGTTTGACAGAAGTTAATTTCACGCGAGGGAAATATAGCGGCGTTTTATCTGACGATCGTGTTCGACTGATTTAGCTTGTAATATTATTTATGAACACCTCTTACCGATATCAAGAGACAATGACACTGAAAACATTACTAAGAGATCTTTCAGAGTAGTAATATGTGTTCCCTATGCCTTTAGAGTATGATAATATGCAGACAGACAAGGGTAGGTCGTCCGTAGCCTAGGCCTATGAGCAGATGACTAGGGTCCTAGGGCTAACCTAACCAACCTCGAGTTTGGCACACACTTTGTGAATGGAAAGTAATAATTTCGTAAAAGCTTAGTTTGTAAGATCCAGCTATTATCGGAACACTCTTCGTTGCCCCTCAATTACTTGCTCGATCCAAACTGCAACCAAACGTGATACCTCGAAGTGTCAGCTGTCTGTTGTTGACATTTTCAAGTGGCCTGCGGTAGGCGGGACTAACCTAACTTATAACTTCGCGGGAAATTAAAAGTATTTCAAACGGTAAATGGTTGTAATACGTTTTTGCTAAGTATTTATATATAAATTTAGCCTTCAATTTGGAACACACTTGTACTAAATGTTTCAATTAATTATTTTAAATCTGAAGAAGCACGGGTCCACCATGTTGAATAAATCCCAGTCAGCAGCCTGCTACTGCTACTTGATCTTGTCACGGACAAGACTGTGAAGTGCACTATGTGGCAACGCCGCCTCGGTTTGCAGAAGTTTCGATAACACCAAATAATTTAAAAAGTGTCACACTTTTAAATTCACAAAAATTTAGAGTATATTATGAACAATTAGTGTTTACAACGGCATAACTTTGAAACTAACTGTTTGAACAGGAAAGATGGCATACACGTTCAAACTTCAGCGCCCATGCTAATCTTATGGACCTAAAATATGAGTTTGAACCGGAAGTAGTTACTTTTTGGCGCACTTGCATTCCCTATTCTCATATAAACACTGACAAATGACACTGACAAATGACATCCAGCGGCTTTGTTGCCCTCTAGCTATTACTTCACGATTTCGCCGCCAGAGATCATATCTGCAACATTAGTGCATTGAGTCAATCAAATTTACAATACCAATAGGCCTATAAATGGTAAATTGCTACACAGGCTGACTTTAAATGATGAAACCATCATGACAACAACCAATGAAAGATATGCATACTAAATATGGTTTCATAAGTATAGTTTATTTATACCTTAAAAATGAATATGAAAGTAGATGCTAATTGGCTGGAATAGTAGGCCCTAGGCCCTATAGAATGTGAAGAATGATCCAACAGCTGACCTTCGTGTAAGGACGTGTCCGAATTGAAAAAACGTTAGTTCTAATTCTAATTCTTAAGTCTAAGTCTAAGTCTAAGTCTAAAAAAATTATAACGTTCTAATTCTCTAACTGGGTTCCATTTCGTACAGTACTAGCTTACTGTAGCGCCACACTGTGGAGAAAGAACGAACTGGATGCTCACGCCAACTTGAAAATTCGAGGTTAGATTGGCCGTTTATGCGCTCGGTGTGCCGGTAAGCATAGGCCCACCAGTCATTTCACTATTTTCAGATACATTCACGTGATATACAACAATTTCTTTATTTACATTTCAATTTTGACCTTTGTTCGTCAGCATTTTCGTCTTCTTCTCGTTCGTCCAGCTGACTTTCCGGCGGCCATTATAAATTTAGACCAAAACGAGTGTGCACTTTCAATTACTTAAATCCATTGCTAATTCTTACCGTTTTTAGAATTAGACCTAAGCATTGTGATGAATTCGGACGGTGCTTATGACGTCACCGCCAAACGGTGACGTATTTTTAGAATTAGAATTAGAATTAGCAACGATAAAACTTAATTCGGACACGTCCTACGATGACGAACTCGGAGTTGAAAGTGAACATAGAATATATACATAATACAAAAATAAATTAGTTGTTTCGACATGAGGTCTTGACCACTAGAGAAGAAGGTGGCTAAAGTGGCTAAAGATGAATAACATAAAAGCTAGATAGAGACATAAGTGGCGAGTGTTATGTGCAAGAATTTGTAACTAGCTCTCGGAGCCGTGTTGCTTCGTTACGTGGTGGGGGGCAGGTAAATGAAAACTAGTAATCCATTACGAATAGAAAGTTGTATTATACACTGTATTCTCATCATAGCATGATGGAAATATTTAATTACCTTGTGTGGGGGTAGGATGTTGGCTGAGCCTGTAGGTTGCGACGTGGTACGAGTGGAGGTCTTCAGTCGTTGAGGCGGCTCAAACTTCTTTCTTTTCCTTGGAGGACTAGCCTCTCTTGCCGAGCCAGGCTCCTTCTTAATAGTAGTTAATAGACTTTCAGGTGGCGAAGTGGTGCAACTGGACGAGGCCTTACTCGGGGAAGTCTTAGGGGGCTGCGGCAGCTTAAGTTTCATTTTCTTTGCAAGACTAGACTCTTCTGCGGAGTCTGGCTCCTCCTTGACAGTAGTCGGTGGACTTTTAGGTGGCGAAGTGGTGCAACTGGACGAGGCCTTACTCGGGGAAGTCTTAGGGGGCTGCGGCAGCTTAAATTTCATTTTCTTTGCAAGACTAGGCTCTCCTGCGGAGTCCGGCTCCTCCTTGACGGTTCTAAGTGGACCTCTTTGCATGAACTCAGGCATCACTACAGGTAAGAGGGTATTGCCTGCAAACCACATAATCAAGAGTGAAATGTGCACGTATTACATAACAAATTAAAAACCAGTTAAAAACACACAGTTATGTTCAATTCCTACATATAGGGAAGATGATACATGATACATAATATCATACTTTATAGTCTTTTGAGTGGGGCACATATATCTATTGGTTATCAAAACACTTCAGCCTAATTACATCTTCTTTTCATCTATGTCCACATTTTTGGCATAATAAGCCACACACAAATGTCATTGAACTGTCATTGTAGGCAGAGAAGAGAAAAAATGGAGAATAGGGTTCGAACAGAATTCACTTCCATTTGACTAATTGTCCTTTACATAGAACTTTTTATGATATAGGTAGCTACGGTCAGGTAACGGATCCAACAGCTTACTTTAAATGTAAGATGATGAATTTGAGGTAAAAGGGTATTAAATTGTAAACGTAAAACAAACACGGTGATACGTTTCGACACGAGGTCTTGATCACTTGAGAGGGAGACGGCTTCTGCGACCTCTACCCCACCCTCAAAAGCGCCTTGTATATTTTATATATTAGTTAATTTAGTTAATTTTAGTGACTCAAGAAGTCGCCGCAAAAGCTGTCTTCCATTCGAGTGATCAAGATCTGGTGTCGAAACGTATCACCGTGTTGTTTCATGTTTTTCAGTGTACTCTTTTAAATCTCAAATTCATCATCTTACATCTAAGGTAAGCTGTTGGTTCTTATCTCTACATCGTAATATTCCAGCCGATTGCCATCTTATCAACTTAGAACATTGAACTTTTTGTTATGATAAGAACAGACAGAGAGAGGATGCAATACCCTCCTTATACCTACTTTACAATTTTAATTACTTTCTCTATGCAGGATTCGAAGCCAAAAAACGTAATTTATTCCAATCAACTCCAGTTCTAGATGTACCGGTATCTCCATTTTTGTGTACACTGTAGACCTACAGGTTAGACTAATGTTAGGCCTGTGTTAATAGGGATTTTCAAGTGTGAAAAAAGAAAGAAAGTTTGACACTAAAAATATGGCGAATAGTTCTAAATAACGCTGGGAGAAATAAAATTAATTGAAAAACAATATGTAGGCCTAGCTTGTTTTATGTTGCGGCATTGGGTTTTAAACCCAATGGTTGCGGATTCCTGCACAGTAGGCCTAGCACCACCGCAGAAGATATAATTTATTTAATTAGCAATTTATTGGTTTACTGCATTAATGTGGTGCTAGCAGCATTCATTAGGCTATATAGGGGTGTCTTCGATGTCGGGCTTAACTTATAAAAGTATTTTAGGTCCGGGGCATGTTTGTGCAATTTAAGAGGACATAAAATGCCAGCTTAGTAAATCTTGGGGGGGAAGGGGGAGTCTCTGCCACTGGGCAAGGAGAGCCCAGCCGCAGGCAAAGAAGAGAAATGAAATGACAGCAGATGCATAGCATATCCACCTTGCAACAAAAATTCAGTATAGGCTAGGCCTAGGCTTCTTGCTATTTTCCTAGCTGACTAGCCTAGGCATAGGTTTACCTAACTTGGACTTATGTAAATTAAGTAGGTGGAGCTTATGGTAAGACTAGACCTAGGACCTAGACTATAAGATACCATTCATTTGGTCAGTGACAAGAAGACAAACTCAGTAGGCCTACCATACAAGTAGGAACCAATGCTCAGTACTTTGAGATTAAATCAGTTGTAAGTCGAGGCCTAGGGCCTAGGCTTATAGTTAAACTCACCATTTTCACGTATCATTTGCTGGTAATGTCCGTACTGGTTTAACAACTCCAGTTTATCGCATGCGGGTAAAGTCTCCCAGTCCGACACTGAGAAATATCTGGACACTTCGTCCATTTCGTTAGCGTTGATACCAAAGTAAGGCTAACTTTGCCTCGGGCCTACCTGGCTGTTTAGACCATCACCAGATATTAATGTGAGAGCTTTCTTGTTATTTAAATTAATCAGCGTGTATATACACATATTCTACATATATTTTATGTAGCAATAAAGATGTTTTCCAGGGAACGTTTTCACAAATCTCTCGAATCACCTCTGCAACAGCCAGAATCCAAAATGACGACCGTCTTTTTTTTATCAGATATTCGATCTTTTTACTGACACTTTTATCTCGTTCTATTATTTCGATTTGGAACAAATTTTCGAAAATTCGTTCTAATTCGCTCCCGCCGCCACCGCGAAGTCAGCTGAGAGATGTTAAAAGCGTGTTTTTAAACGTACGCAAGCTGATCTTTTAATCGAAACGTAATTTAAACCAAACGTTTTTTTTGTATTTAATTTAAATCTGTTCTATTTCACTTTATGTACGCCATAATTTAAACGCGTGTATGTTCGACATGTGATTAGCGTAGTTGCAGTAAGAGAACAAAGCTGGTGCACAGCTGATCCGGTGTTATACTCTCTTTTTTTTCAAAACCACCAAAGTTGCGTTACTAATCGTAGTTTTACTATGAAATGATAAATAAATAATCTTTTTAAGTGTGTTACAATATTGTTATTCATTTTATACACTAATAACAGTCGTGGAAGTATTTTTCTTAAGGACTTCATATAGCTATTAGAGCACATAATGAAAAATTTACATTTCATTATAGTATTATATTCATCTAAAACTGTTATTATTATCGATTAGTATTTTTAGTATCAAATTGCTTCACAAATGATTACAATAAGGTATAACCAAAGATTACTGAGTGGAGAAGATGTTTCATCCATAGGGGAATTCGTCTTAGGCCCGGTCTTACAATCTCCTAATAAGAATCGCTATTTGTGGCTAATAACTATTTGTCAAATAAGCTATTCGTCGAATAAGAATTTTGTTGGGTCTTACAAAGGAACTTATTCCTCCCAATAGCTATTGGCTACTTTATTAGACACCTTGAAACATTATTTGTTAAAAGTTTTTGGTTGGCAGAACAATCGCAATAATGGTTTCGACTCTCGATCTATTTCAACAATAAAACCGCGATTATCTTCTAATATTTGAATTTATTTTTGAGCAAACTACTTTGCTACAGACCTTGTGCAGCTCAGTCAAGATTTGTTCTATCTATATTCCCAATGAAATGTAATACGAAAATAGTAAAACGTTTCAAGACAGACCTAACCTAACTTTGCCATACATTAATCTGAAGAATTTGTGGAAGCAGTTTACCAGACTTTACAGGCCGTAATTAACTATAAAAAGACGGACGCCACCACCACTTGCAGGATTTACAGGAAACATACGTGGACCGATAGGACACGGGAGTATTATAATAGCAATAATAGCTGTGACTATAGGCCCTATAATGCATTGTTCTACAATCAGCGTAAGCCTAGCCTACCTCTAATATTTTGTCAGTCCATTTTAGGCCTACTAGGATTCCAGGTATTTCCAAATAGCAATGTTATCGATTAATTTAGACCCAGGGCCTACGTGTTGGTCTCGTCCTAATCTACACAAATATTTGGCAAAAGTCGACGGCGGCTTAAGGTGTCAAATATTACGGCAGAGACATTTCTCAATATTTCCGCAAGAAATTATGTGAATAACATAATTTGGCATATGAACATCCGCTTCATCTGTAATGACTTAAAATAGTAACTATAGGCCTACGTTCCATGATCTGTGTGAGTTGGATTGCTAGGCCTAGTAAAGCTAGGAAGAACCAGGAACAACCCACCCGACCTGCTCAGTTTAGGCCTAGAACTGTTTCCCTCGGGACTGAATAACTAGGTTTTTCATTAGCTGACATTAATTAATAAACATTCACTGATAGCCAAGGGGTGGTATAACAATAATCCACAAACATGTCATTGGAATTTTGTTAAAGAATGTATTGTCATTTTATTGAAATGAAAACTTTAAAAAGGATAAGATTTTTTAAGAGTGGAACACGAGAATATTTTTAATAAACAATTAAATGATTGACAATTTTGGTACAGTATTCCAAATACTGAACCGATTGCTAGATAGTGTTTTTGTTTTAGTAAAATTCCAGTGGAAAAATGTAATATAATTTCTATGTCATTCAGTGATAAATTGGACTTGTTTGTTTCTTTTTATTAGCTTCCAGTGGATCAAGTATAATAGGAAATTGTCATTTCTAAACTTAGATGGTACGTAGTGTACAATTCAAACATATGTACAATTTTGCAAGTAATTTAAATAATCTATCTTTGTCATTGGCAGTCTTATGCAAATATCTGTAGATGCTAGAGCCTAAGTAGGAAGGATAAATTCATCACTTTTTTAAGACATTAAAAGTAAGCATTTTTAAGAGTGGAGTACAAGAATATTTGTATTTCATTTAATTTACCATTGAAAATATTGAAATAACAAAATATATATTTCACCTCAACATGTTATGTAGGGCCACTGGTACTGTAATGAAATTAGGCTGAAAGGAGTCTCCTCTAAAAAAAAAAGTATGGAGAAAACAGGCATTGACAGCCCTATGCAAGATATATATGTCTGTAGGTTGGAGGTAGACTAAAGTAGGAAGCACAAATTTCAACTTTTTGTATTAGTTATTGTTCCCTTTCCCTTTTCAGACAACCTTGTATTTCTATAACTAGCTGATCCACTAACCATTAGTCATCAGCATTATGGAATTGAGAAAAAGAAACATTTTCAACTTGTTTAGTAACCATCATCGAGCCACCTTCTCTTGTATTGTCTCCATCTGCAGTTGATACCACTTACATATTTAACAAACGGACACATCTTCTTGGTAGAAAGTCTGAGTACTTCTTCACTAGATTAGCCCAATGCTACATGTTTTATGAAATCACCATGTACCAATGAAATGATAAAATACAATAGCATTTTGATAATAATGTATTATTTAAAACAAAAATGCAAATTTCACTCAAATTTGATTTTTTCCCCATTTGTGGAATAAAAAAATGGAGTGTTTAAAATATTCTTTCTTCGTTATCAGGTCTAATAAGCTGAGACTTTCTGGGTATCTCATCAAAAAGTGAAACAAGCACTGCCATATGTCACTTTCATTGCACCAAACTCCTCTGGACAACGTTATTTTGAGAAATGTAAAACTCGTATTATATCGACACGACATTAAATAAAATAAATAAATAAACTTACATTAATTTGAGAGTCTACCCACTCGGTCATTAAATATAATAAATAAATACATTCACATTTAGAGACTACCCACTCACTACTCAGTCATCAAAGAAAGTGTTGTTTGTTTTAGCTCTCCAATACATGGGGCCAATAAGAAACTTGACAAGGTACCACACATGAGTGCTGGCAGTTTCTCATGCTTTTATGTCAGAAGCTAACGTCTGCCGTTGGCCAATCATAGCGATTTATGCCAGGGGCAGCATTGGCATAAATGTCTACAATTGGCCAACGTTTGACATCAACATTCAATGTAAGAGCATGAGAACTACCTTTGGATGATTTTAGATCACAAGATTGATTTTTATATTCAGTTTGTACCTTTACTTACCAGCAAAAAAGTAATCATGAACACATTTATGTATGAATCATGTTTCATTGTTGGTTATTATGAAAAAATTGTAATATCAATAATTTATACAAAATTTCCAAAAAAACGTGTAACTAGTATGCATGATCGGTTTACTTTGCTTACAAGTTCCCATCTTCGACCCAAGCTCTTACTTGTAGTTCGGTTTTCACACATTTAACTCAATTGGGACATAACATGTATGTTTACAATACAGTGTGTTTTGAAGCCAAATACATAGCCTATACTCTAGAGTGTTTATGTAAAACATACTCCAGAGTCCAGATTAGTAGCCAAATTGTACTTCATTGTTTTTTAATAAAATAAAATAAATATTTGAATTGAATTGATCACTTGATTGATATGAGATTCTACAGGTTGACTAAATTGAAATGAGCAAAAGAAAAGATTTGGATTTGGTAAAAGTAAAATATTCATACTACAAATTAAAAGAATTAATTTGAAGATAAACCAGTTCCTAAGAAATTTATTAGTTGCATTTTCAGTAATTTCTTTGTAATAGTTGCATAACAAGTAGTGTATTTCTTAAAAAAAAGTTGCCATTTAATTGAAAAGAGTAACCAGGTGCAGTTCTGTATCGTAATACTAAAATGGTTTCTTGCTACCTGATGTCTGCCTTGACAATTAAAATTTAAAACCACTTGCTTTGATGAAGGTATCAAGCTTGTTCTATGTTCTTAAACATTCACTACAGTTGGCCTTACATTATAAACATATTTCTTGGGTCAATCAAGGATTTTTAGTTTTTACCAAAGCATTCCCTCAATATGACTACACCTATGTAAAACAGGCAACCTGATGTAAAACCCCTCACATTTGTCTCCCAATATATAATTTGATTTTTACATAGGCCCCAAAAATTAAAAAAATACAATCTGTGACTGATATCGAGATAGTAATGAGAATTTCTTACCAAACACGTATTTAACGTTTATCGCAATAACCCTTTTCATCTGTTGCTGGATATTTTTTATTTATTCATGACTAGGAAGGCATAATAATTTTTAAGAATTAACAAAATTGATACAAGTGTTGAATATGTTTGGATTTATCTTTAAAAAAATGTGCCTAGTAAACGGGGTGAAAATAATCGACCGATTGCACAGATTCGCATTACCACACAGAAATGTTGAGCAGTATTTGATCTTGATTTTGTTGAACATTCATCACGGGTAGGCCTATCTCTGGATTTCATGGTGGGTCTGGCTCTATTTGTATTTTTCTGGATGCTGTGCAACTGGATGTCCTGAACTGTCGAATGTAGAAAGAAACAAATACACTCCGAGTGACCAAGCCAAAAACTGTTGCTTCCACACAAAGTTTTTTTTTAAATTTAATTTACACTTTCAGACTACATTTCAATGTATCCAACGGCCATAGACTGAATTATTTGTTCAAATATATTAAATGCAGGCCCAAGTATGGTTCAGTTAATGTATGGTAGGTACACATGCCTAATGTGATAGTTTAATAAGAATTTAACATATTACTTGCCATAACAATATGGGGGGGGGGGGGGGCTTTGACTTTAAATAGGATAATGGGCCTTTGATTAGTGAGGTGGGTGTAATGTGTGGTATATAGTGTCTTGGATGGAGTAGACATTATGTTGAATGTAGGCCTAAAGTTATACCTACAACATGCAAGTGCCTGAAGTAGGCCTAGTCGTGGGCCTAGTGCAGCCCAAATGCAAGACAACAAGAAATCAATATCACCCAACTAAGTTGCATTATAAAGTGTAGTGTATCAATAATGAAAGACCTCCCTGAACGTTATTGCATCGTATTACCTCTAGGGTCTAGGCCTAGACCCAGATGGCTTGAGCCAACAGGTAGAACTTCTAGCTTTAGGCTTATAAAAGCTAGGTTAGATCTATGTCACAAGATGATTGGACTATACCTGACCAAGAAAGTTATGCCTCAGACTTTTCAAATCTCAAGTTAACTCGTCAAAACCCTATGGCAAATGCCTGACTGGCCTACATCTGCACTAGGCTTAGCCCTAGGGCCCTACACCGTGACTAGGCCTATAGTCTACGCTAGGGCATCAAGGCCAGGCATACCTTTATACCTACGGGCTTTCCTACCAAATGACTGGGATCCAACAAGAGTAGGCCTACAGACTAAAGCAAAACTCTAAAAAAGAAGTGTAGGTCCTACACTAGGGCCTAGCCCTACTCAGGCAAGAGAATGCTGGACAGAGCTATCTAGGCAAGACTGTAGGACAAACCCTAGATCAAAGCCTAGCTTAGGACCTCCGGTAAACCAACTAACAAGGATATATCTATAGATTCTAGGCCTTATATTGTACCGTAACAGGTTGGGTCAGTTCTAGGCGTACCCAAAACTAGGCCCTAGCAGCCCTAGGACTTTGGCAAGCACGGGCCGTCTGTAGGCGAAGGCCTAGGACAAAAGCCTAAAAACAGTTTATTTTGGGAGCCTGAATCCCGTAAAAACATTTGAGATTAATCTACTATTCAAAATGATTCACCCTGTTCCCACACACGCGAGGATTTCTGGCTCTAGCGTCCACAAACAAATTTATTTCATCCTCCGAAGCAGAATTGACCATCCAACGTCGCCATGTTTGTTGTTGATGCTGCAGCTGATGGATCACGTGACACTTTTTCTTATTCGTCAAATAGCGCGCGCTATTTGCTGGATGATCCTCCTAATAAGAATCCTCCTAATAAGGACTCGCTATTCGTCCCAATAGTGCTATTTGTTGATTGAAATACCGGACATGGCGCTATTTGCTACAAATAGCTTAATTGCTACAAATAACTTTCTTATTAGGAGATTGTAAGACCGGCCCTTAGCGAAATTTTCTATTTCCGACGTGTAGTTCGAATTCTCACCGCAAGAGTCTCTCTTCCAAAAGTTTAAAACTCAAGGTCCACTAAATCCCCTGGCACGTACTAGCGATCTAGTAGACCTTGTTTAACGGTAACGAAGTCAAACGCAAGGTCTACTAGATCGCTAGTAGCCGCCAGGGGATTTAGTGGACCTTGGTCAAACGTTAGTCTCGACAACGATTAACGAAGCGCTAGTGTCAACTTGTTGACAAAGTAGTAGAGATCGGTCTCCCGCGTTCAAAGCGATCAGTATACGCAGCGAGATCTAGCGGAAAACAGCGCAGGCTCGTATGCGCGGGGATTTCAAACTGAACATTCCGTAGAATGTTCGTAGAATGTTTAGGATATTAATGAGCGGTTTAGTTATTCCAAATGGAATATTGAGAGATTATAACTACACGAAGAGCTCACAGAGGCGCAGAAAGTAAATAACATAGCAAAATGTCATTGATTGGCTTTGCTTACCCAAGGCCACGCCATTTAAAAAACATCGCCTCATATCACGACCACGGCATTCTGATGCACGGAATGATCGCAATGCCCACTCGAGGACCAAATATACCTTTTTCAGAATATAGGAAGTCTCATCAGGCGCGTAACTAGGCATCAGTAACCCGGGTAGATACCCGGGGTAAAATTCCCGAAGTATAAGTTCCTTGCATGCCTACAGCTATTACAATTCCACTAGGACCAACCGCCCAAACCTAGCCCCAAACTTAGACCAAACTTAGCCCCAAAACTCAATAGTACTTAATCATTTTCGGCCATTTTTCCATTTGTCTTTAAGTTTTCTGGTTTGCGCACTACACAATCGACAGTATTTCAGTTTTGCATTTAGTCCGGTAATTTTTCTGAAACGCTCAGAGATCACTCTAAAACCCCGAATTTAAAAGAAATCGCCTGCGGCGCTGTTGTTGGGGGGCTCGCCCCCCAAATCCTCCTGCTATTTTTGCCTGAAGTCCCTATATCCGTATCTTACCCGGGTAATATTAGTACCCTGGTTACGCCCCTGAGTCTCATCAAAAATAAATATTCCTCAAAGCACCTAAAAATGGAAGATCATTATCTAAAAATACGGGCGGTATAATTTTTATATCTGAGAAGCGTATATTTCCAATTCTATTGGCATTTTAAGTTTGAAATTTGGAATTTCCCGTTCTGTAATTGAAAAACGGCTCTTGACGTCATATGTCATGTAAACAACTGCCTCCTTGAAGTATTCTTAATAATATCAACGATATTAAGTTGGACATTTTACAATATCTAGGATACAGTGACTTTACAACAATGTCTTTTATATACCACTGTTTTCTTCAGAAAATACATTTTGATACAGTATTTACCAATACGTGTTTAAAATAATGCAATTATTTAACATTGTTGTTAATTAATGTTAAGCAGTGTTCATTTACTAACTAGAAATAAACGTTGGTTCAGTTAAAGTCTTATGAGAGCAATAATCTACTAAAGGGTGGGATTTCAGTACTATTTGTATGATATAAAATTATTGTTTACTGAGATATGACGTCCGAACCTTCTAATCATGAACAAGATGGCGCAGGTCCGTTTCAGAGCGTGTTTTGACAGCAATATCTTTGACTTGCTGTTAAAGCGATGTTAATGCACCTTTCGAGCCGAAACCAATTAGTTCCCGTTTATTTTAACTTGAGGTAACCAGTAAGCAAATAAAAAAAATGTGTGAGCCTTCCCTATTGATCAAGGAAACTAATCACGGCCCTCTAGATCTTCAATGACAACAATGCACAACAGTGAAAAATGCACCTTGACATAACAGATCAATTCTGAAAATCATCTATAGAATGGTAGATTGAATTGTTATGATGAGAAACGGTAGAAAAGGAATACTTTTGAAAGCAGGCACTAAAAATGAATCAATAATACGGATATAAGATTTGTTCAAATAGTTCTGTAAGTACGTATGTTGCATGTGAGAATCAATATAATTATGTTTAAGCTAGTCAGGTAAACAACTATACTCAAAGCACAGAGCTCAAAGCAACACTGGAATTCATGGTCGTCCCCTACACCGTTAGGGGCGCCTGTTGTTGCCAAGGTAACAGTTTCATCATTGGGTTTGAAATATATGGTTTCATGCATGTTATTTCCCATTGATCAAGGAAAACAAATACATAGAAAACAAATACATTTAGCAACAATGAGTGCCCCTAGAAGAAGGGGCTGACTAGGGACGTGTCCGAATAGTACCAAAACGACGTTCATTCTTATTCTTATTCTCGATTTTACGTCATCAATCATCCGTGACGTATCTAGTACTGTCCGAATACTGTCGCGCGCGTGACTACGTCATAAGAATAAGAATGAGAACGAGAATCAAAAGTGCACACTTGATTTCATTCCGGAAGATGGCGGACGATGGGTCAGAACATATCTCAGTTAATTGTTTAAAGTATATAAAGTATTTAAAGCCTGTGGCCTTCAAAAGTGACTAAAATGTACTTATTATTAAATACAATGCATATTTGATCTTACATGTTGATTTAAAAAAAAAAAAAATTGGATCTGATGACGCGTTACGAACCTAACCCTACTTAAATCAAGTAATGTCCGGCTCGTCCGAATACGTGAAACTGGAGCGAGAATAAGAACAAGACCAAGAACAAGACTAAGGACGTGTCCGAATTAAAAGTCTTAGGTCTAAGTCTAAGTCTAGGTCTAAGTCTAGGTTTAAATTATTTAGCATGTTCTAATTCTAATGCTTAGTAGATTTCGGACAGTACTAAACCTATTGCAGAGCCACCTATTGGGAGAAATTTGACCTAGAGTTGAAGCATTGGTTCACAGCCTTCTCGAAGGGTCAATCCGCGGATTGTACCGACGCCTTTGGAGGTTAGGAAATGTAAAAGTATTCATTTTCCAGTATCGATGCAGGTTTTAGTCTTTAGAGTAGGCCTATCACTGTTTACATTATAAAATAATACTAGAGGTATGTATATAATAATCTTAAGTAACATTTCACTTTTCCGTCTTCCTTCTCGCAGCTGTTTTTTTCGTCCGCCATTTTAAGACTTATAACGAGCGTGCACTTTCGATTGCTAGGTCTAAACTTCGATTTGGTACTTTTTGGTACTATTCGGACACGTCCCTAACTTAACGATTTCGGACAGTACTTCATACGTCACCGATGATTGATGACGTCAAATTTAGACTTAGACCTAGAGTTAGCAATGATAAAGAGGAATTCGGACACGTCCTAAGAATAAGAATGAAATCAAGAATGGTGTTCAGACACGTCCTATCTGATAGCCTACCGACCTCATATCAGTATATCTACTGCCCCCTTCGTGCACGCTATTTCTATGAAACTCGAAAGATTCCAATCGATTGTGATCACACGTTGGTAAAGGAACAACTTCGGGAATGCTTTCGTCATCAATCAACGACGTGTTTACGGTCCCGGCCAACCCGAGCAGGTATCTGAACTAGCCACGGCCGCTGGTTGGCTGCCGCTCACCCACCCGTGACGGAAGCATTACCGAAGATGTTGTACGAGTAAAGTCAGTCAATTCCGCTTAGTAGAGCGCACAAGCCTCATTACTGACGTCAGCTGTGTTGGGGACTTCCAGGTAACCAACCAAAGGTCGTTTATTTCACGAGCGGACCTGTTTCAAATAAGAGAAGTTAATAATATTACATGAAAAAATTACTTTTTTAAAACAACGCTTATATTTAAATGTACTAAAAAGTAAAAAATAAATTTTCGCCTAACACATTTTTGCCTTACTCGTAAAATAAAAGCGTTGGGCGCTTACGGTATTGACATAGATTACAGAATTTTGTTGTTCATAGAGGGAAATCGCCCAACGCTTTTATTTTCCTAGTAAGGCAAAAATGTGTTAGGCGAAAATTTATTTTTTACTTTTTAGTACATTTATATAAGCGTTGTTTTAAAAAAGTAATTTTTTCATGTAATATTATTTTATAGATTTTAGTCTTAACGAATGATGTACTCGAATATGTGCTCACTGGACGTGTCCGAATTCAGAAGATTGCATACTTGTGTACTTGTATTTGTTGGCTTCACTCGCAACCTAGCGTGCTCGCAGACTTGAATCTCGGACAGTTACGTCCATGCGCGATCCAGATTATATTAGCTCATATATTAGCTTATTCGTGTATTGTAATCAAGAATATACGTCTGTATGGAAAATGTCAGCTCAATCGGCCATTGAGAAGTGGATAGAATATCGATTAACATATAAAACTTCGATTAATTAATTATAATGAATGAATGAATTAATTAGTTAATCTGTAAACTGATTAATCTATTGTCATCAAGAATACGTATGTGCGAAAAATTTCAGTTCGATTGGACAATAAGAAGTGGGTAAAATATCGATTATAAGATTCCGTCCAGACAGACAAACACATGAAGCTAATATAAGCGTTGTAATAAAAAAATAAAGTTAGTTCCATTGAACCCTACGGACTGCATGCTAGTGTATCTAGCTTTATAATTACTATGGTATATAGCCAACGGTTTAACCGCGGTCGTGTAGCCGGTTCCCATACGAACACTGAAGATAAGCAACCTCGGGCTAGGTCAGGAGGTGGATGGGTGACCAATCTCCTCTGAAACACTAGTTACCGTTGGTTAGAGCAGATTGGAGGGTTCGAAAGCTTGCGTAACAGCTTCGTTCTTCTCGTCAACTGCTCGGCAGTCCAGGTTAGTGGAGGAACCCCCATACGACTGGTCAAAGTTACACCGTCCTTTCGGATGGGACGTAAAGACGATGGTCCCCTTGGTACTTTCGACAGGAGTAGGCTACGTGCCGGTACCAGGTTTCCCCTCCTCCCTTCCTCATTATCATTCATCAATCATCACTCATCAGGCTAAAGAGGGCATTGTGCCCTACACTGGCCTTAATTACAATAAAAAAAATTACATAAACAGACATAAAAGCATATATCGTACTTGCTAAGTTCACTCAACCAGCAACTCCCTCAAGCATTAACTCGAAAAGAAGACATATTTATTATTTACTAACCTTAATTTACAAAATGTCAGCGAGTGTGTATATATATATATATATATATATAAAACCACACACACAATTATAAAACGAAACCAAGGTCACTTACTTTTAAAAACCGGTGAATTTTCGGAGTAATCCGTTCCTACTCCTTCCTCAGACCGAGGCCAACTCGTGTTTGCGTGTGAGTGTGACACACATATATATATATATATATATATATATATATATATATATATATATATATATATATATCTACATATATATATATGTTTAGTTTCAAATTCTCACGGCTATATGTCAAATAATTGTTTTTTGGGGTATTATCACGTGAGTTATAGAATGAAGGTTCACTGGAGATTCGACCGGCCGAGCGGGAAGAAGTAGACTCGGTGGAACCCCTGAAGAGGATGTATGATATTACATCGAAACGTCGGGATGGAGGGGGTAAGTCAGAACCCTCATTCTATAACTCACGTGATAATACCCCAAAAAACAATTATTTGATATATATATATATATATATATATATACACCTGTTGCAACTTTCTGGGATTGTTGCCGCGAATAATGTACTAAAGAAGGAGGCACTGACTTACCCTTCCCTTCCTGACGTTTCGGGAAAGTCACATCTCCCATCTTCAGGGGCCCTCACTCGACGATGTGCATCTCGAGCTTCGAAGCCGCGAACTGACTGGTTCAGTCGTTGTCATTCCTCTCGCGTGTATGTCTGCGTCATGGTTCTTATCTCGTAGTGAAACCAGATTGGATCGACTACGCGGCAGGGGTCCACGTTCAGGGGTAGTGACGTACTCCGCGCCCCTAGGGCTGGGTCCTTGTGTTGGCGTCACGACGTTAAGAGGAAAGGGTAGTCTCTACGTCAAAAACCGCAGAAAATGTTCGTTATTAAATTATATCTCAAGATTGCAACAATAAATTGAAAATCTAAATCAGCAGCGAACTGTGCTTTGGTAATCTCTACATACTGAATAAAATATTGTAACCATTAGCGTAGTATTTTGATTATAATTCATTAATTAGTAATTAAATTAATTATTTATAAAAAAACATACTGATTATAATTTAAGTCACGACTTAGTGCATTCAATGTGTAGGGATTACTAAACCACAGTGCGCTGTTGATTCAGATTTTCGATTTCGAAGCCCATTCTTGTGATATAATTTAAAAATCGAAATTTTGTGCGGTTTTTGACGTAGAAGTATCCTTCCCTGTTAACGCTGTCAGAACGTTGCACACGGGCTTCTTGTTGGTGTTGAAGGAGAACTGGTTTCCAGGAAGCAGGCAAACGTTGTCCGTCATCCCGTTTGTTAAGACTTCCCGGTCTCTTCTCTATCTCAACAGCCTCTCGAATGACACGTACTTGAAATTCATTGACCGAAGCTAACTTTCTGGTGTTTTCAAAGCTTATAGAGTGGCCGGTTTTTTTGACGTGTTGGGCCAGGCCTGATGTCTCTCTGCCACTGTTGACTGCTAATCGGTGTTCATCCCGTCTCACCGATATACGTCGGTTGGTCGGGGACGCTGAATAACGCCGAATGGAACAACGCCGAATCTATCGTGTATACTGCACTTTCAAGTATAATCCTAACCCAAAAACGAAGACCTTATAACCTGGAACAACGCCGAATCTTTTTCGACGTAAATCCACTGGAACAACGCCGAATCATTTTCCGTGTAATACACGGATTCGGTTAGGTAAGGTTACTGGTTAGGTTAGGTCAGGTTAGGTTAGTTAGGTTTGGTTAGGTTCGGTTAGGTTCGGCGTTGTTCCGGTGGATTTACGTCGAAAAAGATTCGGCGTTTTTCCGTCGGATCTACGTCGAAAAAGATTCGGCGTTGTTCCAGGTTATAAGGTCTATTTTTTGGGGTTAGGATTATACTTGAAAGTGCAGTTCACACGATCGATTCGGCGTAGTTCCATTCGGCGCTATTCAGGCGCCCCTTATTGTGTGGATCACTCAGTTTCAAATTAGCTTACCCGATGTCCCCATAAAAGAATGCTAAAAATGTACTTTTTCGTTGTTTGTGTATGTCTATAATGAATTTGCGCTTGTGGAATTTGTATTCCGTAACATATCTTTAGTTTTGAAATCGTTTCAGAGACCGATCGGTAAGAACGAATTTACGAATGAAAATAATATGTAGCCTACCTAGTATCAAGTAAATGTAGTAGTAAGTAAAATCCTTCTCGATATAGTTTCGGGGGGGGGGGTTAAACCCCCTAACCCCCTCCCCCTTTTACTCTTAGTTTAGCCACTGGTTGTACACCAAAAAGTGTTGCAATATTTCTATTCCATTTCGATTTTTCGGTTTTGCCGGTTGTTTCTAGAATATGCGAGCAACAAATTTTGTCCATACCAACATTACAACGTTTCAATTATACTATTATTGAACATTATTACCTTTTTATTTGAACCCAATTTGCCGTCATACATCAGGTAAATTAAAAACGTAAAGAATATTTACTTCACCAGTTTGTATCCACTTTATTTATATTTATCGGGTTGTCTTTTAGTCTTTAATGAATTATCTCTAATTCTCGTACCGACAACAAAAAAAGTGATGTACACCGTATATTTGATTCGTGCATGTTTCCTAACCTGTCACTTTATCCTACCGCCAAATCGACGTATTGCCCTAGGCTTCCTTTCCGAATCCAACTTGTGTGTGGATGTTTACAATTCGACATTTGATATTTTGTTTGTTCAATATAATAGCTGCCTAGGGCACAAATAGAGCGTCACTAGTGTTGTTGGCGATTAGTTGGAATTTGTAGTGTTGTGTTGTCATACTTTGAATTAGGCACTAGTCTAGAGCGACGAACGTCGTGGTAGGGTCTAGCCTAGGCCTAGGCCATTTCGCACTTCGAGCCGAAGGACGCTTGGATATTGGAGGGATATTTTTATAGAGATTCTGCGAGATAAACGTTTCGTTAGTTTGTCAATATGGATGAGCTGCCGTACAGAGCGGAATATGCGAAAAGCGGGCGTTCAAATTGTAATAGTTGCAAGACGCCGATAGCCCAGTCGACGTTGCGTCTTGCGGTGATGGTCCAGGTAAGCTTGCTTCGGCCGTAGGCCTAGGTCATTGGGTTTGTGGGCCTATGCTTAGGCCCCACTTGTCACGAGTTCTAGGCCCTAGGCTAGGCCTTGATTAGACCTTCCTAGCCGTCTAGTCTAGGCCTAGGCCTAGGCCTACCCCTAGTTCTATGAACTTGCTTTCTTTAGGCCTAGGCCTAGGCCCAAATCCTCCCTCACCTTACTCCTCACTTGCTAGGCCTAGGGTAGGCCTAAGCCTTGACATAACCAGATAGGCTAGGCCTAGTTTAGGCCTAGCATTGCTCAACCTAGGCCTAGGCCCTAGACCCTCATCGTAGCCCTCGCAGTTCTAGGCTAGCTGTAACTTCGATTAGGCCTAGGCTAGGCCTAGTGGAGGTCTTGACGTAGCCAGATAGGCCTAGTAGGCTTAGCCTAGGCACTTGTTGATTAGCTTTGCTTTGTTAATCAACGTAGGTTAGGAGACCTAGGCCCTCACCCTTGAAAGGTCAGTGCACAATAGGCGGGGAATGAGCTTCCCGTTAGCGGGCAACGTTAAATCATGGCCAACGTTCCCGTTCTCGAAGCTCTCACCCGGACGTAGGCCTAGGCCTATTGTGCACCGAGCTTAAACCCTCACTTGCCACAAGTTCAGCGACTAGGCCTAGGGCCAGTTTCGAGTTATCTTAGGCCTAGCGATTTGTTGAGAAGCTTTTCTTTGTTAGAACGGTAGGCCGTTTTTTTCCTCGTTCTAAGAACGTGTTCGAAATTCTGTTTATCGTTGCTAGGCCTAGTTCTAAATCTAATGGGTGACTTTCGATTAGGCCTACAGATTGTTGATGAATGTCAAATCCAGGCTTAGACTTAGAATTAGAAACGATAAACTGAAATTCGGACACGTCCCGAAAACTAATTTATTTCATGTTGTTTCTTAGAAATGTACAAAATAGTAGCCTATTTTTCTTTGTAACTTCAGTTTTAAATTTTGTTTTAAATTTTAAATACACCAATTAAAATAAATGTTGCGGTTGCTTTTCCAGTCGCCGATGTTTGACGGACGCACCCCGCGCTGGTACCACCACATGTGTTTCTTCAGCAAGCAGCGACCCAAGTCGTCGGCAGAGATCGCCCACCTCGAGTCGCTCCGTTGGGACGACCAGGAGCTGATCAAGAAGAAGATCGGTGAGTTGGTTAGACTTGTACTCACACACCTTCCTAACTACGAAAGGACATCGATCCCAAAATTTCGGAATCACCAAAGGAGTCTTAAAATGAAATAAATAAATTCGTATTTATAGTCTACCCACTCGGTAACAAGACTGATTTTCAGTGGGGGTCTTAAATTAAGTTGTGTATGCAAATGAGTGAATGAAAGAAGGCTAAATAAATATGAATATCATAAAATTAAATTTATCACAAAACACAGTATTTTTAAGAGCGAATGCATTCTCGGGGAAATTAAAGATACTCTTGTAAAAGGTCCGCCTCGCGCGAAAAATAACGATTTTGATCTGATCATCGATAGATTTTTTTAAATCGATTCTCGATTTTACCTGCCCGATTGTTGATACTTATTCGTAGCAAACGGCAGCCCGGTTTACATCCAATCAAAACATGCTCGTAAATTATATTAATTTTATTAATTATATAGCCTTACTAAATTGGCGTTCGCCCACAAGTTGACCAGGGGCCGGATTCAAATAAAATCTTAACTTAGCACCCGTCCTAAGTCTACTGTACCGTATGTGCTATTATAAATCCATGCATGGTAGGCCTACTACACAGCCCAATTGATGGCTAGTTTCATGGAAATCACAGTGAGCTTCAAATATTGCAAGGTGGTGTTTTCAAGTTCAGTGTTTTGTTTCATAATAGGGTATCCACAATCTAAAAACAGACAAATGTGTGTATGAAGGTATGTAAACGATATCTATTTATGTTCACACTTCGAAGTCATAGATGTATTGCCACCATCTTTGAACAAAGATAAGACCAACTCAGCTCAGACTGGACCTAAATTTTGGTCTCAAGTAGGGCTGGGAGAAAACGGTTAATTTTGTAAACGTTTATTTTTCCGAATTTTTCGCGTTTTAACGTTTTAACGTAACACCCCTCCAGTTCACAAAATGTCAACAAAAAAGTGAGTTAAGCCGCGTTCACATAAATGACTAGTGACTATTGACTTTTGACTATTGACTATTGATTAGTGACTAAGCGAATTGAACCATAGGCGATACGTGCTGACGTTCACACAACTTTACTTTTGACTTATGATTATTGACTATTGACTAACGAATTGAAGATATCTGGAAGTCATAGTTACAACCAATCACAACGTTCGCGTTCAGCCAATGAATGTGGAGCAACGGAAGTCAATACCACTATTCAATTACTGTCAAGTGTATATTTGTTTTTGACTATTTCCGGCGAATATTATTTATTTATTATTTTTATGAAGCTGTCATACAGTAAAATATTCTTATTTTGAAAACAAATCTTCAAAACAAACAAGAAACATACAAAACCTTCACAACTTGGTTAAGCCCATCATTAAACGTTTTAACTGGTGAACAGTTACTATCGCCATGCCTCGTTTTCTTCATAATGTTGCAATTTTATTATTTTGACAGCTCGTTGTTTGTCAATCAGTTTGATTCATTTGTTCTAGGTGGCAGATCATACGTGTCAAAGAACTTAGTTGTGTAGTGTTCATATCTTTCTTTGGGTAGTCAATAATCACTAGTCAATAGTCAATAGTCAGTAATCAATAGTCATTTATGTGAATGCGGCTTTTAAGTGTTGCGAAAAAACATGGTTAACGACATAACACAGTTGATTCATTGTTGATAATATTCCCCACCGTTGTGTCCGTCTGTCCACAGTCATTTTGACTCGTCGGCTCGTCGAAGAGCTGTGACATTGTCAAAATCGGTGAATTGGGTTTTGACACGGTTAAACGTGTATGAATGTTTGTACACGTATATTTTCTTGCGGTCATTTATACGTTTAAACGTTTACACGACTCAGCCCTAGTCTCAAGTGTTTGTTATTTACTAGGGTGTCTTATCATTAGGCATAACTCTCCTGTAAAATTAGTTTTAGTATAATTTATGTAACCATCCTGACGAAACCCAAATCATGTATCCACATAGCTGAATAAACTTACTTTACTTTAATACTTTACTTTACGTCGAGTCGAGGGTACGCGCAGGCCTGGATCAGCCAAGTGGTCGTAAAGTTAGGCCAGGCCTAAGTTAAGACTTTTTGTGAATCCGGGGGCAGGGCTGTACAAAGCAAACGGCCTCGTCCGGAGATTGGAACGTCGCGTATACCGACGGCGGATGTGTTGCAGGGGAGGTGGCTGGGACGGCGGCCGTGGGGGCGGTGCCCAAGGGGAAGGGGGCGGCAAAGTCGGCCAAGAAGCGGGGGGCGGCGGGGGCGGCCGGCGGGGCCATCAAGGACTTCCGCGTCGAGTACGCCAAGTCGGGCCGGGCGATGTGTCGCGGCTGCGAGGAGAAGATACTCAAGGTAAGCTGTTGGGGCTGCTCTCGTACTTGGACTTTAAATACAATTCACTTGGCCATTCCAATCTTGACACTAATCTTTTTTCATTGTTGTTACATTCTTGAAAAGAAAAGACAAAAAACATTCACCGCCATCCAAGCGTAGACCACCGCAACACTCCACCTCCTTAGTGACTACTCCACTGCATCACTCAACTGTCCCACCATTCCACTGCCCCTGTGACGGTTGCAAGGGAGTGCAACCTGTAGATTTTCCTGCAATTCTCATGATTTCTTCCATCTATAGCTTACTATATAGGTAGGAAGTATTCACGTGTCATCAAAACGGATATTTTTGAGGCCAAATGTGTATTGACATTTGAGCTGTCATAAGAAGACAAATATGCTTACCACAACATGAGAATTTTAGCACGCATTTCCCACGATAAAGTTTACGTTTTTTAAATAATTTAAAATAATAAATGATATTTTTTGCCATTTAAAACGATTAAATGAGTAATCGAGACTGAAGAGTAAATATTAATGTTGCTTTCTAGATATAATAAGCAAACCAAAGTTAGAGAACAGTTGAATTTCAACCAAACGCCATCTGAAACATTGTAACAATGAACTACTAATCACGTGCAAATGTGGCCTCCGGTATGGCCGCCATGCGCATTACGTGATTAGCCTAAGCTATGTAGAGTAATTTTTTGTATTTTTGTACCTTTTGTAAAGTGATGTTCCTGGACACCTTTCAAGAACATAGCTACAAAACGGACTTACATATTGGAATAAAAAACCCATTTATAAAAGAATATTCAACATCTCTATAGGATGACATATTTTTATTTTCTTTTGGAACAATATAAAACCATTCTATTTTATATGGATATGGAAAAATATCTTTCATCATCATAATCCATTGCCATTTCCTGCTTCTGGCAGGGTCAGCTTGGGTTTCACAACCAAATTTTTCCAACTCTTCCTATCTTCCCACAATCGTACTTCCTCTACATGCTTCCAGTTCTCTCCTCTCGTCTGTAGGTCTTCAGCAATCTTTTCCTTCCATCTCTTCCATGGTCTTCCCCGTCTTCTTCTTCCTTCGATCTTTTTTCATATATTCTCCTGGGCATCCTTTCTTCCGTCATCCGTTTCATATGTCCAAACCATCTCAGCCTTGTCCTTCCCATTCTGTCTCCTAGCTTCTCCACACCAACCATTTCTCTAATGTTTGTATTTCTAGTTCTGGCTCTTCTTGTCTTTCCCACCGTGCTCCTCAGGGGCCTCATTCCAGTACATTTGCAAACTTAACCCCGGTGTTAGCCAATAGCCAATCAGGAGTCAGCAACTAGGACGCCGATCGAAGGAAGGCATTGTTGAAAAAACGAGACAAAATAAAAACAATTACAAACAAAAACAGTCCAATAACCTCTAAACGTCGACAAAATACTCAATAAAACTACATATTTACATATGTAGGACCTATATAATGTATGATAAATACACGAAATTGTTTATAAACTTCAATAAACACATAAAGTAACGTATCCATGAAATAGTATATCCTCAATAAAGAATTGAAATGTGACACTTCTGAAACTATACACACTGGCATTGAAAAAATGGTGGCATTTCAAAGTATTGTTGAGATAACTCTTCTTAACCCTACTATCAGACAGGGTCATATTTGCCTCCGAATTATGCAGGGAAGCCTGGGTAGGTGTTAACCCCGGGGTCATTTTAACACGGGGTTAGCGAGAGTTAAGGAGATTTTAAAAAATGTACAGGAATGAGGCCCCAGGAATCTAAAAAAATATCTTTAAGGGGAGAAAAAAAAAATCCGAGAAATTTATGTCACTAAATTGTAACAACGATGACTGTCGCGCCAGGACGAGGTACGCATCTCGAAGAAGGACTTCGAGTCGGAGGAGGCGCGACGCTACGGCGGGCTCGACCGGTGGCACCACCTGGACTGCTTCGAGAAACTCCGCGACGAGCTGTCTTTCTGGGCAGCGGGCACGACGCTGCCCGGCTACGCTTCGCTCTCGGCCGAGGACAAGGCCGCCGTCAAGAAGAAGCTGCCCGCCAAGACGCCCACGTGAGTCGTGCCTTGGTTTTTTATATTTTATTTATTTATTTACTTATTTATTTATTTAATTTATTTAGTTAGTTATTTATTAATTTTTTTTTTATTTTTTTTTTTTTATTTTTTTTTATTTATTCATTTATTTATTTATTTAGTTATTTATATATTTATTAATTTATTTATTTATTTATTTATTGAATGTCTATCCTATTCAGTTATAAAACTGATTTACAACTGACCTTAAATAAAACTAGGCTATGCAAACTAATAAATAATAATGAAATCATAAACAGCAAACATTTACAAAAATATAATGCTAATTTTTTTTTAGGTTATGGCAACCCTCGACAAATCACTGTGAATCTAACTCGCCAAATTAAATTCTCACTCATCACCGAACCTCCTTTTTTTGTAGGGGGGGGGGGGGGGGGGGGGGATACTTGTGATCTTAAGGTTTGGGGGAAATTATACCTAACCTAGATGGTTTGTTACCAAAAGTGCACTATCAGTGTTATATAGGCCTACATTGCTAAATGCATGATTAATTGCTAGACCTAAATTGAAAGTCAACTGATGAGCGCTCTCAACACAATTATCACAAGTATGGCCTCGCTAGTTGCTTGTTAGATTTTAATCTCGTACCTACGTACTTCCCGAGCAGCTGTAGAGGGAACTACTTCTAATACCATCACATTTCACCATGCCAGGCCCTACAGATAAATGAACCGTGTAACATCGTCTGCCCTTCTGTCTCCCGCTACGCTCAGTTTGCAACTCCCCATTAACAATTTTGCACTCGCCAATGGCGAGCTGGCGAGTGGAATTATCGAGGGTTGGGTTATGGTGGCCAACACTGCAAAAAACATGTTTACAGCTACAGTTGGGCCCACTTTTAATGAACTCCCTTTTAACAAAATTCTGGATTTAAAGTCACTCCTCTATAACTCGACATCGTTGTCACGTTCTTCATATTTGGCTTACAATACAATGAGACAGCGTTCTTTCACAATACACAAAAATGTAAGTATCTTTCCGATCTACTTTTTCCAAAAAAATGAAGTGAACATTTTAAAAATCCCTATCCTTTAACATTGGAGAGAGAGAAATTACACATTTTATCACCTTCACATAGATATAAAGGAGCCAAAAAAACGTTGCTACGTAAACAAATTTAGTATCAAAATGAAGCTAAGTTCTCAAGAAATACACACAAAGCAGAAAAAACGAGTATATCCGTACTACTTTTTGCGTTATTTGAGCCTAAAGTTGCATGTACGCTAAGAAACTTGGCAACAATGCAGAGTCGACTGCTCCAACAGGTCACTCCCCCGCCGCCCGCGACATGCTAGACTCGGCTGTCCACACTTGCCTGACGCAGACCAATATTCATATTAACCGAATAACATTTTCCTTTATGATTTGTATGAATTCTTATGTCAAGATTGTTCTTTGAATACTTGTATTCTGCAACATGAGCCTTTTGTAGGCCAGTAGGCCTACTCAATTTTTGTAATCTAGAATTCTAAGCTTTTGATTGATTCAGTTCTTTATTTTGTTGGTACATAATACACAATATCTGTATTTGATCCTTGAAGTTAACTGTGCATTGTAATATTTTGTCTACGTTCTATTTATGATGTTGATAGCGGACATTGACGTGCCCCGGGCCAGCGCCTAGGCACTCGCGCTGCGCTTTGTTTACATTGAAAGATTTCGTTCTTTCGTCGTCAACAATGTCGTGATTATCATCTAATATTAGGCCTACTTTGTATAGAATCCAAGGGCCAGCCTAGGACAACAGCCTTGGTCTACCCTTAGTACCATAAATGTTTATCTGGAATAAAGTCATTGTTCGCATTTCGCAATCGGTAGCTAGGGGGTATGGATGGAGATTGGCGTGGGCCAAGAATGTACTAAATTTAACAACTGCAGTGGGGCCTACCCTAGGCCTGTATCGATTCATTTTTGTGAAGGCCTGGTCTAGGCTAGGCTAGAGAGAGCCTAGATAAGGTAGGCCTAGCCAATGTCAGCATTCACTTCCGTATGAAATTGAGTCCTAGGCTAGCTAGGCCTACGCCTCACTCCAGACATTGGCTTTACGGCTCAAATGTTAAATTAATTACATTATTATGTGCACACACCACCTAATCTGCTAGCTACCTATGCCATCGCATTTTAGTTGTCATGGAGTGCTGTCCCACAAGACTTTCGTTTTCAACAGCCGTCACAAACAACACAAACAATGTGTTGTCAATTGTTTTTGTTTTGAATTTTGATATGCACTTTTTGCACACGCAACGCGCGATAAAGTTAAATCTGGCACAGCTAATCACACCAGATCGCGTCGCTCCAAACTGGTCATCTGATTTTAGCGTTTCAGTCGCGTCGCATCAAGCGCGTTTTAGTAAACGCAGCATGAAAACGTCCCTTTTTACTGCGCGCGAAAGAAGCTGACATCTTCACATGACATGTGGTTGATTGTTGGGAAAGTTGCGATCACGTTGCGATGTTGCCAAGCGTATTTTAAGGTTGGCAATAGACTACATGACCAAATATTACGTGTTCCACTTCATATATCACTTCTAAATCAAAACAAACATACACAAGTGTTTATAATATGTTAATATAAATCTAACATACGGGACATTATTTCAATCAAACAGATATCAAATTAGTGTTATTCTTGCTATTATTTTGTTTCCACTATATGGCTGCACTTATTTCGAGCGGCAACTACTGCGCCGTGTTTTAGTCAGTTGACGGACTAGCACTTCCGACAATGCAAATAAATTAACAGTTTAGTTAAAATAACATATTTATGTAGGGAAAGATCTACAAACAATATTTAAAATACACACTTCTATTTAAAAATTAAAAACATTTTGTTTTAATTGCATTGTTCAGCTGACATTGATCATTAGTTATAGTTGACTCTGACTAGAGAGTACACTTAGAGGAGTGACTTTAACAAAGTAACTTTGATTCATCTTAAACAAAAATAGCACATGAAAATTGGTTTTATTTTTAACATTAAGTTTTTTTTAACAAAGTAAAAATCAGCTCCCTTTAAGTTTGTTAAATATAAGTGGGCTTGAGTGTTTGCTGCAAGATTTAGGGATTGTTTACTTTTGACGGAGATTTTACCTCTCTCACAAGGATTTGAAAGTATTTTCTGTGGGCTGTGACATCGCTGTAATAGACCATGTATATTTCAATACAGGGGGCCACAAATGCGGTCGCAATGGCCACCATATTACTGGTTAAATCTAGAAAACATATGATAGTAGTGTCAATTGTGGGCATATGAAAGAAAAATTGACAAGATAATTTCTAATTTTTTGTTGTCTCTTCTATTTAAAAAAAAAACTAAAAATGAATACGGTTGTCGTGGTCGCGCAGGGAGGTCAAGACGGAGGTCAAGACGGAGGTCAAGGACGAGCCGGACGGCGCGCCGCCCTCCAAGAAGTCGCGCACCGATGACAACGTCGCGCGCGCTCAGAACGAGATGTTGTTCAAGATGAGGGACCAACTGGCGGCCGGACTCGCAAAGAACGAGATGACGGCGCTGCTGCAGCACAACAAGCGCGAGGTTCCTGCGGGCGTAGACAGGGTGAGTAGCTGTACGCCTCCACTCTCCCAGATGGGGTGACATAGAGTTTGTTCAGGGTTAGTTTGACGCCCCACCCACTCGTCACGTGACCACGCTAAAGCATGTGTACAAACATGGCAAAATGACATACGTAACTGATAACCTTCGTTTTACCTAACGAACGAAACATACACAATGCTTTTCAAATCTTGACCAGTTAATTACTATTTACAAGGCTATTTTAGTACACTTTGGTTGTTGAATTGAATATTATGAGATATTATATTTATAAACAAAGCCACTTCTACCACAGCTCAGTTGGCAACAGTAAAGATTTTAAAACGACCAATCAGAGATCGCGCCCATACCACCATTGTGGAATCCGCTAGAAGAATTCTAATTTCTAGTGAGAACTAGTCGCGCTCGCGTGTTAGTTGACAGTTCAAGACGTTTCGTTTGTTTGTAAACATTTAACAATTTTGTTCACAGTTTTGTAGTTTTTTAATCCAATAAAGTTATGTATTTGCTTTCATTGATTGTGTCGATTACCTACTTCATCTGTGTATCCTGCTTTCCACGTTTATAAGCATTCAGCCTAACAACAAGTATGCACACAGGTACCACATAAGCCTAGGCCTAGGCCTACTAGGTATTAGGCCTACGTAGAACCACATTACATTACAAGCCTAGGTCTACTAGGTACAGTAATTTGGTATTGTGACTAGTATGTCAACAACTAAGTACTTACTTTTGAACATAGCCACTCAATGTTGAAGAATAAGCATGAAGTTGGCTGACAGATGAAATCTGAACTTCCAGCAATGAGATAAGCTTATGTAGGCATACAATGACATAAATCACTACGCCTAGACATACTTTCGTTTAGTTTGACGAATGGGCGAACACAAGGCACATGAAATAATAGTAATTTAGGTATTGATGCTAGGCTAGGCCTACCCAGACCCTACCATTTCTGCTTTTATGTAAGGTACTGGCATCTTGTTGTTCTCACAGGTTGTTGACAATGGTAATAGGCCTAGTAAGGTATACAATAAATACAAACAAATTGGCAACACGCCTAGGCATAGGCCTACTTCATTGACGTTTGGGCATAAAAATGTGGATTATGATGACAGCTGATGTTATTGTGTGTCAAAGAACAAAACAAGCCAGGGTCAAGAACCTTGTTGATATTTGCGAGCATCACAGAAAACTAGGCCTAGCCTATTTCAATTTCTCTGTCCAAACATATTACGGTGACTAAGTCATTATTATGTATAGCAAGTGTATGCACGAGCACGAACGTTATACAATTATGAATTAATAATAAAAAAAGATAAACACGCAATTACAGTAAACATAACCTACATTTGACTGTTTGACAGTTCGTGGGCCCGGCATACTTCACGACCTCGCCGCACGGAGCGCTCGGAGCGCTGCGAAAATGCTCTAGCGTTTTTCGTTCTGTCACGTTTGTTATGCTGGTAGAGGGTCACGTGACGAGTGGGTGGGGCGTCAAACTAAAAATAAATAGCCTCTACCTGCCAACTTTCCCGATTTAGTCGGGAAATGCCCGATTTTTAACCTTATTTCCTGATTTGGCACAGAATTTGTACGATTTTCACGAATTTTCAAGTATTTTACTGTAAATAGATCAATTTTCGTATTTTCGGACCTAAAAGTTGGAATTTTTTCGAAGCTTGACCGCCAATATCTTGATGCCCAGTGTGCAGTGAGTTCAAACTCTGCCCACTCACGTCATTTTTCTCCAAAACCAGTCCTGGTACATGCACTGTTATTGCTATTTATCACTGTTTATAACTATTTTTTGTCTTTCTTCTTTTTGTCTTTGATGAATTGCGATTTCGCAATAGGCCCGCCAATACCATATAGCCTATGTTTCTTTTTTTATAAATCTCCCTATTTTCAGTTTTGATGTTGGCAGGTATGGGGTGAGTAGCGCAGCCCCTCCACCCTCTCCGCCACCCTACTGCCACCCTCCCAGACAGGGTGAGTAGCGGCCAACGGATTCGTAAGCATCGCTCAAACGCAGGGGTCCACAGATATAGTTGCCACCGCTGACCGTTAATTTATTCGGGACAACCAAGTAATAATAAAAATTAGGGATGGGCAAATACGTTTAATCGCCTAAACATTTAACCGTTTTTAAAACTCGCGTCTAAACGTTTCATTCGCTCTATCCCCTGCCACGAGATGAATAAAATGACCTTTGCAGTAAATTTCCGAAACATTGGGTAAAATTACAATTTGTAGCTAGAAAGAACTATAATAGTAGACTAATACTGCAGTACGCTTCGTTGTAAAATATTTGTTTCTTATCTGATATACAAACACTTCTGTACACACGTTTAAACGAGGCGTAAAAAGTACAAACGTTTAAAGCCACTCCCACGTTTAAACGTCCCATCCCTAATAAAAATGTAGCCTATGCGTATGATCTCTAGGCTTTACGACCCGAACGAGAATAGGCTACGAAATACTTCAACAAGACGAGCAATTTTAGCTTCAGAAACTAGGGCTAGGTTAGACCTAGTTCTTCAACAGTCGTGCACATTATTTGTCCGTCCTCTCCCCATGTTAAGACCTCGTTTACATTACCAACATATTTCTCGGGTAGGTGGAATTACGCAGGTAATTTCTGTGTGTGAACGCTTGAAAGTTGCTACGCTGGTACGAAATATTACGCGGGTAATTTACGCGGGTAGCCAGGTTAACCGTCGTAAAATTTTGTCGTGTAAACGCACGAAGTTGCTTACCCTGGAAATTGTAAAACCTCACTTTTTGTGATTTTGTTTTCTCCCGTCTTGAAGAAGTCATGGAATGGCCACAAACTTTGGTAACGATGACAGCTCAAGTGCGTCATCCAATTAATGCACCCAAATCTGTATTACCGTGACCTAAACTGTCGGTTTGGCATAGTGGAATTCTAAGGTTATGTTAACTGCTTATTCTGTTCTTCAGGACCCTTATTCTATAATTATCCCGCTATGAAAGCGGGCCGCTTTGGGTCGAAAGCGGCCGATATGGAAACAATTGCCGTTCCACAACAATATAACTGCCTGAATAATTTCCAAAACTAGTGTTTTTATTCCTCATTTGTTTCCATATCGGCCCGCATCCAAAGCGGGATAATTACAGAATAAGGGCCCAGCACTAACCTAGGCGCGCCTGTTGGAAGGTAGATGAACTACTTCGGTACGATGGTAGCTCTTGTGTCGTGTGAACGCTCGTTACTTACCCTGGTATTATTACCCACGTAGCAACTGCAGTAATGTAAACGAGGTCGAAGCTGGCCACATGCAAAAATCTCCAAAAATGAATGACTGATAGATAGAGATAGATCCTTGTATTTCACAATGCGCGATAGCGCGAAATCACTTGAAACGTGCAGCAATTGAAATATGTTGGCATGACAGTCTGTTGTGAGTCCAAAAATAGTCTTTTTGAATCGCGAAATAAAACGAAATCCCGTGTCTACGCGAAATAGCATAAGTTGCTGTTATAAAAAGGAAAAAGACTGAAGCTGTTAAATTGACGCGAAATCGCGGAATTTCTGTCAAAAACGTAATTCCCAACATTTTCTGCAGTGACCCTTCCACCCCTGCCAAACCGGCTCGCAACAGATTTTTATCGTAGCTTGTGCGTCGACTGCATTCCTCATTCCTAGCATTTTTTTCTTCTTTTCTTTCGCGACAATGTAGGCATGCCATACGTTAGAATACTAGATACAAATTAGATTTGGTAAATTAAAATTGAAACACCGCCAAAAAGCTGAAATTACTGCTCGACAGCGAAATTTGGATTTAATAAAACGAAATATGCTACAAAATAAAAACATTCACAAGGATCTCTACTGATAGAGAAAAAAGAAAAAAAAAAGTGCAAGCAAGGGTCGGTGCCTTCGAGTGACCTCCAACCTCTGACCTCTCTCTACAGATACTGGACCGTCTCGCTGACATGATGGTGTTTGGTCTGCCTGAGCCCTGTGACAAGTGTAAGGGTCAGCTGGTGTTCCGGTCGGGGGTCGGCTATCAGTGCCAGGGCGACATCTCCGAGTGGACAAAGTGCCCGAACGTCATAGTCGAGCCCGATCGCACCAAGTTCCGCGTGCCCAAGGCGCTCGCCGCCAAGCATCCCTTCCTGTGAGTCGGTCACGCACGTACTTGTTTTATTGATTTATTTAATTTTAAGAAAAATATTTCAATGTTACTATCGTGGTTTTCGGGGTAGTATTACCCTGTCAAAAGGTGGAACCAATCCAACGTTTCGATATGGGCAATATGGCCGAAACGTTGGATTGGTTCCACCTTTTGACACGGTTTTTGCATTGGGGGGGGGGGGGGGGGGGGTGAACCCCCCCCCCCCCCTTCCCTTTGGATATGCCACTGTGAAGGTCTATTTATTTATTTATTTATTTATTTATTTATTTATTTATTTATTTATTTATTTATTTATTTATTTATTTATTAATTTATTTATTTATTTATTTATTTATTTATTTATTTATTTATTTATTTATTTATTTATTTATTTATTTATTTATTTATTTATTTATTTAGGCCTATACATTTTTTATTTTTTTTATCCATGCAATTTGTACAGAGTACAAATATTGGTACAAACTACAAATATAGTTAGGTCCTACTATACATACAAAATAAAATATACATAGGCCGAGAAAACTACAAAATACACATGGGCCTACATTCAGAAATAACAGTAAGGATGGGTCAGAGATTGGGAATTTAAGTTGTTTATCAAAAAATAAATTCTTTCAAAGTGTATAGTGGTTTAATTAAGAGGAAAGTTTTTAGTCTGTCTGTATTTAAAAAGAGGAGTTTTTGAGAGTTTTTTACTGATTGGGGAAGTTTGTTATAAATTTTACTGCAAAGGTGGGTTGGACATTGGTTGTAATACGTACGTAGGGTTACCACCTTGGTTTTACTGGAATTCCGGACAAAACATTCCGATGATAAAAAGGGGTCTGGGGCAAAGCCCCAGCCGGCAGAGGCGAAAATTTTGTTTTGACCCTTTTTACCTTTAAAACAGTCGGACACGTAATTTAAAGATTCAATGAGGGATAAGTTGGATTGGAATCTGGATCAACTCTTACAATAATTATTAATAATGATATCGTAGCTACGACTTAATTCTAGCATTTGATTTAAATTGAATATACAACACATACCTTATGCAACTCTACTTTTTGACAGAATACTTTTTTTCATTCCTCGCAGCTTTCAGAAGTACTTTGTTTTTGGACACATGTTAAAAAAAAAATCCATACACGTAAAGTAAAGTAAGTAAACAAGCGACATACTAACTTTTATTCCAAAGTAGGCTACCAACTGATAAACCAACTTGAGAGGAAAAAACACTCATTTACTGTAATAGGCTAATAAATATGGGCTACAATTAGGGATGTCAAACGATTAAATTATTATAATCGATAATCGAATTCACTTTCACCTCCATAATCGATTATTAATCGATTTTAATCGTTTTGTTAAATGTCGGTATAGTAGCAAGTTTCTTCCAAACTTCGGTCTGGTTTCGGTTAGTTTGAATTGCCCGCGCAAGCCACGAGCTCGCAATTCGACCTCTTTTCGACTATCGATATATTTTACGTCACGGAGCATTTTTGTTATGTTCTGTCCAAGATTTCGACGATAATTTCTGTCCTAGTTAGGCCTGAAGGGCTATAGTTATTCACTTCCCGTTTTTTTTTAACCAATAAGTAATTAAGTATGCTGAATATGCGTCATAATATTATTATTTTCATGTGCAGCGTAATTAAAATTTACGTGATGTGAACTAAAAATCGTAGCGACTTTTCTAACCTTACTTCTCTTGTTATTTGTGAACAAATATAACAACTCTTATTTTTATAGATCGTAGGCGTCGAATGCTGGGTCTAGGGTAGGCGACTAGACACAGCTATTCAAAATATGACTGAAAATTCGGCTCAAATTATGACGCAAAGTTATGCTGTTGCTGTTCTTAGGCCTAGGCCTATTGTAAATGAAACTGAGCAATAGCGATGCTAGCGCTAGCGCTCGCGCTCGAATAGGCGGCAGATCTTGAGAACTAAATTTAAAAAAGCGCAAAATTTAAAATAGATTTTTTTTTTAATAATCGATTAATCGTTTTCGATTAATAATCGATTAATCGAATCGATTTAATCGTAATCGTTGACATCCCTAATAATTATTAATAATGATAATGTTACAACCAAAGATTACGGAGGGGGAAGATAGTTCATCCGTATGGGAATTCGTCTGCGCGTGTCTGAGCGAAATTTTTTAAGTCCGACGTGTAGTTCAAATTCTCACCGCAAGAGTCGCTCTTCCAAAAGTTTAAAACTCAAAGTCCACTGAATCCCCTGGAACGTACTAGCGATCTAGTAGACCTCGTATAACGGTAACGAAGTCAAACGCAAGGTCTACTAGATCGCTAGTAGCCGCCAGGGGATTTAGTGGACCTTGGTCAAACGTGCAGGGCTAGCGCTCCTTGCGGTCAGAATTCGAACTAGTGGTGAGACTTAAAAATGTTTTCTAAAACTCGCGCAGATATTTTAACACGGCGATGAAACATCTTCCCCACTCAGTAATTTTTGCTTCAACTTAATTTAAGCATTTGGTTTAAATTGAATATACAACACATACCTTATGCATCTTTACTTTTTGACAGAATACTATTTTCATTCCTCGCAGCTTTCAGAAGTACTTTGTTTTTGGACACATGTTAAAAAAAACTCCATACACGTAAAGTAAAGTAAGTAAAAGAAGCAACAAATTACTTTAATTCCAAGGTACCAACTGATAAACCAACTTCAGAGGAAAAAACACTCATTTTTGTAATAGGCTAATCAATATGGACTACAATAAATATGTAGTGCAAAAGTGACTTTTTCCCAAATTCCAGGCAAATTGTTGTCCGGAATGAGGCAATTCCTCTTTCCGAACAAAGGCATCAAAATCCGGACTGTCCGGAGAGATTCCAGACGGTTGGCAACCGGTTGACGGTTGTTCTGAATCGGCCTTGTTGATTCCGACATTTGTCCGCAGGCGTTCGCACTGTCCAATCACTGATTCATATGTTTCGTATTTGAAATATCGATCTTTGATTGGTTATCGCTCACTCGTAGATGGTGTTCGGAGCCTACAGGGTTGGTTTAGTCGCTTTAAATTAAAGGCCCCTCACTGAAAATCAGTTTCGTTACTGAGTGGGTAGACTCTAAATGTGAACTTATTTATTTATTTATTTATTTATTTATTTATTTATTTATTTATTTATTTATTTATTTATTTATTTATTTATTTATTTATTTATTTATTTGTTTATTTATTTATTTATTTATTTATTTATTTATTTATTTAGTAATATGCCCACTGTGAAGGTCACATGTCACGACCGCGTACCATGTTGTTTGTTCCAGCGCTGCGTACAAGTGCAAGCCAACCAAGCGTCTGGTCACCGTGACGCAGACACTGTCTTCCAACGGGGTGGTAGCGGGGGGCAGCTCAGAGGTGGATGGCAAGTCAACGGGGTGAGTACAAAGAGACCTATATAGGCGAGACTCTCGGCAGGTCGCCAGTTCGATTCCGGCTAAGGATGGGCAAATACGTTTAATACAGGGTTGCCACCAAGTCAATTTTTTTGTCCTTGAAAGAAACTAAAAAAATCCTGAGAAATCCTTGAAAACAGTTATATTCAGCATTAGCATATTATAACTGCGAAGGAATGTTACAAATTTTCAGGTTTCATGCCAAAATATGTTATGCCAGCCTGATTTTCGAGAATCTAGTCAAAATTACGTGCAGAAACGCATAAGAATCGGAATTTTCTTCGAATATATTTTAATGTTTTACTTTTACTCACCATAACTACCACTTGCGGGAAATGTTATGCAGTCACTTATGTTTATTTTTACTAGTACCTGATGTTCTTTTTCTGTCTACATGGCTTATTTAGCTGAATTTTAAAAATGTATTAATTTAATGTATTTTTTAAAGACAGTAGAAAATCCTAAGATTTTGCCCAAAATCCTGTTATCCCTGAGACACTCTAGTCCTGAGTAAAGGATAAAATCCTTGAAAGTGGCAACCCTGGTTTAATAGCCTGAACAGCAAACGTTTAACCGTTTTTAAAACTCACGTTTAAACGTTTTATTCGCTCTATCCCCTGCCACGAGATGAATAAAATGACCTTTGCAGTAAATTACTGAAAAGTTCCGAAACACGGGTAAAATTACAATTTGTAGACTCTAGAACGAACTATAATAGTAGACTAGTACTGCAGTACGCTCCGTTGTAAAATATTTGTTTCTTATCTTATATACAAACACTTCTGTACACACGTTTAAACGAGGCGTAAAAAGTACAAACGCTTAAAGCCACTCCCACGTTTAAACGTTTAAACGTCCCATCCCTATTCCGGCTGCCGGCATTCCCGACCGAAGGTTTTTCCGAGGTTTTGCTGGGTCGTAACTGGGCGAATGAATACTGGGATTGAGTCCTACTAACAGCCCTCGGACATTCCTTCCCAGCTATCCAAACACCCTAATATACCTAGATAGTAGGAATGTCATACATAGGGTACCCGGGTTAACCGGATCCAGAAATTATCCGAATCCATTTTTATAATTCGAATCTTAATCAGTAGTAGGCCTAATATTTGTAAAAAAAAAAAAAAATACACGCCGATATTTCTGTGACTACTTTCCTTGAAGCTACAGTAAAGACTATAAATACAAATTTATTTATTTTTATTTATTTACGTGGCTCCCAAACTTGTGTGACCTTGTGATCTTGACCTAATCAGTCTTGTTCCTGAGTAGGTAGACTATATAAATACTTCTTCTTTCGAACACCCAGAGTTGGAACTAACGCCATTCTCTGCAATATAAATACGAATATATTTCTTTATTTTTATTTATTTACGTGGCTCCAAAACTTGTGACCTTGACCTTGTTTGCTCGGCAGGCCCAAAGTGGACTGACCTTGTGACCTTGACCTTGGTTGTTTGCTCGGCATGCCCAAGGTGGACTGACCTTGTGACCTTGACCTTGGTTGTTTGCTTGGCAGGCAAGCCCAAGGTGGACTGACCTTGTGACCTTGACCTTGTTTGTTTGCTCGGCATGCCCAAGGTGGACTGACCTTGTGACCTTGACCTTGTTTGTTTGCTCGGCAGGCCCAAGGTGGACTGACCTTGTGACCTTGACCTTGTTTGTTTGCTCGGCAGGCCCAAGGTGGACTGACCTTGTGACCCTGTGACCTTGTTTGTTTGCTCGGCAGGCCCAAGGTGGACTGACCTGGTGACCTTGACCTTGTTTGTTTGCTCGGCAGGCCCAAGGTGGACTGACCTTGTGACCCTGTGACCTTGTTTGTTTGCTCGGCAGGCCCAAGGTGGACTGACCTTGTGACCTTGACCTTGTTTGTTTGCTCAGCATGCCCAAAGTGGACTGACCTTGACCTTGTTTGTTTGCTAGGCAGGCCCAAGGTGGACTGACCTTGTGACCGTGACCTTGTTTGTTTGCTCGGCAGGCCCAAGGTGGACTGACCTTATGACCTTGACCTTGTTTGTTTGCTCGGCAGGCCCAAGGTGGACTGACCTTGTGACCCTGTGACCTTGTTTGTTTGCTTGGCAGGCCCAAGGTGGACTGACCTGGTGACCTTGACCTTGTTTGTTTGCTCGGCAGGCCCAAGGTGGACTGACCTTGTGACCCTGTGACCTTGTTTGTTTGCTCGGCAGGCCCAAGGTGGACTGACCTTGTGACCCTGTGACCTTGTTTGTTTGCTCGGCAGGCCCAAGGTGGACTGACCTTGTGACCTTGACCTTGTTTGTTTGCTCGGCAGGCCCAAGGTGGACTGACCTTGTGACCTTGACCTTGTTTGTTTGCTCGGCAGGCCCAAGGTGGACTGACCTTGTGACCTTGACCTTGTTTGTTTGCTCGGCAGGCCCAAGGTGGACTGACCTTGTGACCTTGACCTTGTTTGTTTGCTCGGCAGGCCCAAGGTGGACTGACCTTGTGACCTTGACCTTGTCTGTTTGCTCGGCAGGCCCAAGGTGGACTGACCTTGTGACCTTGACCTTGTTTGTTTGCTCGGCATGCCCAAGGTGGACTGACCTTGTGACCTTGACCTTGTTTGTTTGCTCGGCAGGCCCAAGGTGGACTGACCTTGTGACCTTGACCTTGGTTGCTCGGCAGGCCCAAGGTGCACTGACCTTGTGACCTTGACCTTGTTTGTTTGCTCAGCAGGCCCAAGGTGGATGACCTTGTGACCTTGACCTTGTTTGTTTGCTCGGCAGGCCCAAGGTGGACTGACCTGGTGACCTTGACCTTGTTTGTTTGCTCGGCAGGCCCAAGGTGGACTGACCTGGTGACCTTGACCTTGTTTGTTTGCTCGGCAGGCCCAAGGTGGATTGACCTTGTGACCCTGTGACCTTGTTTGTTTGCTCGGCAGGCCCAAGGTGGACTGACCTTGTGACCTTGTTTGTTTGCTCGGCAGGCCCAAGGTGGATTGACCTTGTGACCTTGACCTTGTTTGTTTGCTCGGCAGGCCCAAGGTGGACTGACCTTGTGACCTTGACCTTGTTTGTTTGCTCGGCAGGCCCAAGGTGGACTGACCTTGTGACCTTGACCTTGTTTGTTTGCTCGGCAGGCCCAAGGTGGACTGACCTTGTGACCTTGACCTTGTTTGTTTGCTCGGCAGGCCCAAGGTGGACTGACCTTGTGACCTTGACCTTGTTTGTTTGCTCGGCAGGCCCAAGGTGGACTGACCTTGTGACCTTGACCTTGTTTGTTTGCTCGGCAGGCCCAAGGTGGACTGACCTTGTGACCTTGACCTTGTTTGTTTGCTCAGCATGCCCAAAGTGGACTGACCTTGACCTTGTTTGTTTGCTCGGCAGGCCCAAGGTGGACTGACCTTGTGACCTTGACCTTGTTTGTTTGCTCGGCAGGCCCAAGGTGCACCGGCCGCCGCCTCCCCTCAAGGACATGCACGTGGTGATCCTTGGCCAGACCGTCAGGCCCAAGGACGAACTCAAGGCCGATATCGTCAAGATGGGTGGTCGTGTCGTCACCAAGATACACTACAAGATCGCGTTTGTCATCTCCACCCAAGGTGAGACACACATCGCTGCCCTGCTTCCAACGCAGAAGGTCCCGGGTTCAAATCCCGCTTCAGGCAGAAGTTTTTAACTTCTAATTAGGGATGACATCGGGTAATAAAATTCGGAACCGGTTCCAGTTCTCATATTACCCGGGTACCCGGATCCTGAAAACATATTTTTCGATGTGCAGGTTTGATTTGAAGGTCGTCATTAGGCCTTGTGAAGTGCGCGGGGAGCGAAGACGAGGGACGAATGATATGCAAGCTACCCGCTCGGTTGGCCTCTCGGAATTTGCCTGTGTAATAACTAGGGGTGTGCGAATCCAAGTTTTTGCTTTCGAATCCGAATCTCGATTCCTGAGCAAAAATATCCTCGAATCCGAATCCGAATCTAAAGATTTTTTTTAAAAACCTGAAACAAAAATAATAAAATGATACAAAATAAACTTACCACTTGGAGTTTTAAATTGTTTCTTGCATGTGTTGCACGTAGAAGTGTCTTTGTCAGCAGCACTAGTGTTTTTACGGAAAAAATCCCAAATTGCACTCCTAGGCCCTTTGGGCGTCGCTCCAACTCCAACTGGCTGCAGATCATCAACATCTTCCTCGTCATTCTTACTCATTTTTTTTACTTATAAACAAAAAGTAAAACGTTTTCCGCATGCGTGATATGAAATAGTTGGAGCTTCCGTGACGCAACGGCGGCCATTTATATCGAATATCGATCGATCGCAAATCGTAATGGCGGCCATATATATCGATCGATCGCAAATCGCGTGTGAGCGGATTTGGCGCCGGATTCGAAATCGGCCGAATACTTCGATTTTTTAGGATTTTGGATTCGAGTGACGAATCGAATTCGAATCTTTAAAAGATTCGATCCGGATTCGATAATTTCGAAGCTTCGCACACCCCTAGTAATAACGTCGAGTACAAATACATTTCTCAATACACAACTGAAGCACGTACATAAAACATGATATTTTAAGGAAAATAAATAGTAATGGAACAAGTATTAGCCAGAATGTTCCCCAGAATGTTAAACAAAGAACAATTCACTAACGAATGCAAGTCGGCTAATTTAGCCTAGAAACGAACTAAAAATTACCCGGACCTGAAAAATGGCTCTGGGTAATATTTGGAGCCGGGTACCCGGTCTACTCGGGTACCCGATGTCATCCCTACTTCTAATGTGGATTCAATTCCATTACTTCTTGGCTTAGGAATAAGGGAACGGTGACTTTGTAGCCATCCCAGCAACGAAGCACTCAATAAATTCAAAGTTGTTCTGAATCGGCCTTGGATAATTCCGGCATTTGTCCGCAGGTGTTCGCACTGTCCAATCACTGATTCGTGTGTTTCGTATTTGAAATATCGATCTTTGATTGGTTATCGCTCACTCGTCGATGGTGTTCGAAGCCTACAGGGTTGGTTTAGTCACTTTAAATTAAAGTCTCCCACTGCAAATCAGTTTAGTTACTGAGTGGGTAGACTCTAAATGTGAATTTATTTATTTATTTATTTATTTATTTATTTATTTATTTATTTATTTATTTATTTATTTATTTATTTATTTATTTATTTATTTATTTATTTATTTATTTATTTATTTATTTATTTATTTATTTATTTATTTATTTATTTAAGTCTTTTTATGGTCTTATCTCTAAGACCAACCTTACTTTGAATCTGTTGTGAATCCAGAGGAAAAGATCTTAAAACAGATCTTGAAACATTATGGGTAGAGACAGTAGTTTTTCGCAATAGCGATTAATGCGACAAGTCTTAGGTTTCAGCGAAATCACAATTTCTTTACAAATTATGAAAATATAGTTATTTTAATAATAAAATAATTAATGCGAATTTTTGCGAAAACCAACCATTCAAGCGAAACACCCCTTTAATAGCGAAATCGAGGTTTGAATGCGAATTTAAAGCGAAATTGGCTAATATTGTCCATATATACATACTTTTGGGGCAAGTTGTACAAGTAAAAATGCAGAACGTATAAGTTTGTGTTGCCATTCAAATGGTAGCTCCTGTACTTTTTTATTCTGGTCAAAAAGTGCAGTTTGTAGTGAGGGCGGAAGGGGGTGTCTACTGTCTACCCTTTCTATTCATGGCTGACCATTGTTTGCAAGAACCGTTAGGTGTCTTTTGGTCTTTTTTAGGTCTTGGACCTCAGTTCCAACGAAAGAAGACTTTCGTGTCAGTCACTGTTCCCGTTCAGTTGCTAAAGATGGGTCGACCAGTGAACGTAACGGTGCAAAGTCGTGCTCGCGAGTTTTCAAATGATGGAATTTATGTGTCTGATAGTGAAATTTTAATGTGCAAGTTCTGTAATGTGCGGCTAGAGTGGAAAAAGAAGGATACAATTACGAAACATTGCGCTAGTAAAGAACACGTGAAAGCGAAAATTAACCGGGGGGAGACTGTCAAACGCCAGGCTACCATAGCTGGATCGTTCTCAAATCAAAAAAAGGCAAAGGTAGAGAAAAATGAGTTCATTATGGATACGACCGAGATGTTTTTGAAGGCGAACATCCCAATAGAGAAGGTAGACGACCCCGCTGTCCGTACATGGCTGCAGAAATATGTGCAAGGTAGGATCTACTTTCATATTAAAACACTAGCGTCCAAATTAACATACAAATATTCAAATCTAAGACCAATCATTTCATTTATTAGGATGTGGGGACCTTCCGTCAGCCAGTAGACTCCGCAGCGAATATGTTCCACGATGTGGGGAACAGATTAGTCAGGCAATCAAAGATTCCATCAAGGGGAAAAAGGGAATCACACTAATTTGCGACGAGACAACTGATGCCGCCGGCAGATGCGTTTTCGCAATCCTAGCGAAAACTCAAGATGGCAAGAAAGAACAAGAGATATTCTTACTCGAGTGTGTTTTCTTGGATTGCGCGAACAGTAAAACGTGTTCACAGGCTGTTATCAACACCCTCAACCAATTTGAGATTGATTACGAGGATGTCAATTTTTTTGTCACAGACTCGGCTCCATACATGCTTAAGTGCTACCGTCTATTAGAAGGCATTATGGGGGATCATTTGCTACACGTAACCTGTTGGGCACACAAGTTCAGTTTATTTGGTGAAGTGTGGCAAAAGAATCTTGCCGAACTAAACGCGATCGTCTCAAAAACAAAAAATTGCTTTCACTTATCGCGCAAGATCAAACATCAGTACCGTTCTTTCCTCGATGACAAGTACGAAACGCGCGTTCCCTTATACCCAGAACCCGTGCTAAGTAGGTGGGGCAGTTGGTTTAAGGCTGCTAAGTACATACACGAGTACTTCTCCGTTATAAAAGAATTTTTCGATCAGTTTACACTCAAATCAGCTCCTGTTAATAATTGGCTGCAATCAACTGTTGACGAGATGTACATTCTAAAAGTAAAAGCACAGGCAGCGTTTGTTTATGAAAACTGCAGTTATATTGCTGACGTCGTGGTTGAGTTAGAGGGAAGTAATTATCCACTGGGTCACGTGTTAATGACTCGGGTTAGGGATTTGAAAACCAGATTAGAAGTAATTTCAGCTGGGAATTTGGGGAATTTGATTCATTTAGCAACCGACGAAATGGGTAATGACTTGCGACTTGAGACAGTCAATTTGTTTAAAAGTATTTGCAACCTCACCATTCAGAAGATTGATAAATATATAGCGCCGTGTGCAGCCAATAACTTGTTCGTGTTATTGAACGACTTGTTTTACCCATCAAATGTTGTGCAAGTAACCGCTGTTAATATCTCCACGGTTGTGAGCAGGATTAAAACATGTGATTTGTTTAAAACCTTAAAAGATGTAGACATTAGTGTAGCCTACCTGGCATTAAAAGAGAGTTTATTGCAACAATTGGAAGGACCTGCAGAACATGTTGACATGGTCGCAGCCCTTCAAGCTCTTAAAGTCACATACAATGATTTTGCTACTGCAGTTTTAAAGAGTATTTGGACACCCTGTTCATCTGTCGATGTTGAAAGATTTTTTTCGAAATATAATCTTGTAGTAAGTGACCGCCGGCGAAAATTGAAAGAAACCAATGTAGTGACGTGTGCCATGCTTACTTTCCAAAAATAAACTAACCACTAACCATGCAATCTGCACGTTAATTTTTGGCAAGTTCATTACTTTATAATTCCGTTTCAAGTGTTTTCATTTACAGTGTACACAGGATCACTATTAATCCTTCTTAATTGAAATAGAAATAGATCATTCCTAGTTATAATGTTCTTTTAATTTGTAGTAGGATATTTCTTTAAACCTAATAATAGTTAATTAATTAATTACTATGTATGTATTCATTTGCAATTAAAAACTTATTATCTAAAATATATCATAAAGTATTTTATTTTTATGTCTTGTGAAAAACGTGAATCCTTCAATCCTAAGCTGTATTAATCTATTTTCATTACTGCGAAATAACAGCGAAAATATAAAGCATTAATGCTACGGAAATGCGAAATTTCAAAACATTAATGCGAAAATTTTGAGACTTTAATGCGAAAAACTACTGCCTCTAATTATGGGAATGGTCATTGTGTTCTTGTCCCCACCAGGAATTAGTAACTTCTTCATACAAGAGGTCCAAAGTTAGGTCGATCTTAGAGTTAAGACCAGAAAAAGACTTAGGACCTCTTGTGAATCCGGGCCCTGGAATTTACTTTCCATTATAGTTAATTACAGTAGTCCCTCGTTAGTTCAAACTCTGTTAATTCAAAATTATGTATAATTCAAAATATTATTGATGGAGTCCCAGCAGAAGATTTAGGTATGGTGCTAGTGTTAATGTTGTTTTAATTCAAAATTTTGTAATTCAAATTGGACTTCTTAGGGTCCCATGACATTTGAATTAAAGGGGGATTACTGTATGTTAATTTATGGTATTAGGCCTATCTAGGCTACGTTCCAAAACTAGCTGAATATGCCATTACCGTGCTGAGGCCGTTCCGTAACCTCCTGAATATCATAGGCTGGGCGTTCCGTAACTTCCTGCGCCAGCATATTCAGCATCATGAAAACGCCAGCCGGTTCGAGCGAGGGCATCTGCCAGCATTCACCAATCATGGCGCCGTTTTCAAAATGCAATAATTTAAAATCTCGTCAAATTGTCAGGAATTATGTAATTTGACCGTTATTTATACCACGCGTTGCAGGATTTTATTATCTTTCATGTCGTATTTGTTATTAATGGGAAACGATTAGAATATTGTTTTTTTAATTTCATTACATATTTTTAGCGCGCATTCCTGCATCTTTTCGCTTGTAGGCGTTCCGAAACACTTGTCAAAATGTGACGCTGGGACGTGCTAGCTGATGCTGGAACCCCATCATTTTCAGGAGGTTTCGGAATGTACCCGTAATGTTATTAAGCGAGCGAAGCGAGCGTTTCCACTTGACTCTTATGGCACTTCGTTCTGTTTTTTTTTTTTTTTTTTTGTTTGTTTGTTTTGTTTTTTTTTGTTTTTATGTCCGTCGATAGCGGTCGAACGGAAAGTCCGATCAACTTGAAATTTGGACCATCCACAAGCCTCGATGTGGATTGAAGGTGTATAGTTTTGAGGCAAAATCGTTCGAAAAGTTACAAAGTTACACCATAGTTCCTGCAAAATATTTTTCTGAAACAAAATGGCGGCAAAATGTGAGATAGCCAGATTTTTCTACAGATTTTTCCGGTTACGAATATGTTAATGTAATGGCGATCTGATAAATATTGGCAAAGTTACACAAAAGTTACTCGAAAATATATTTTTGAAACACAGTTACGGCAAAATGTGAGGTGGCTATGTTATAGTAAATTTTTGTCCGGTTACGAATATACTAACGTAAACGCGATCCGATACGTATAAGAGGCAGAAATTACATTTCTATTGCTGTCAATAACTGTTAGTAACGGTGGCGGACCGCGGCGAAAACATGACAGCGAAAATTCTTAGCAACGCACATTGCACTGCATCCAACAATGTCGGGAAGTATAATAGCCATGGAAATTAGAAACATTTTTGAAATGCGCATTCAGGGGTCGAAATTAACGTTTTTGGCCACTAGCCCTCCGGGCTAGTTGCATCAATAGTTCTCTAGCCCGAGACCATTGTTACTAGCCCGTAATGAAATAGATTATATTGATGTAAAACGATCATTATTCATACATGAAAGTTTTGAGTCACAACTCACAATATTCGAAAGGTTTGGCGGGTTTTTATGGGGGACTAGGGAGTGAGTGGGAACTATTGTTTACCATAATAAACCTGTTGGCCTAAATGAAAAGGTTTTTATTTTTTGTATGTTCTACTGTAAATGGAAAATAATATGATTATATGATATTAAAAAAGATGTATTGTGACTTAGCGTGAGATATATACTGCTGTAGTCTGTATCAATCTGTAAACACATGAAAATTACTATATATTTTTACTTGAATACACACCTCTGGCCCCCACACAAGTACTGGAAACTCGCAAGGTGATCGGTGCGAAATATTATGATTTTTTGAACGGCAATTGTAAGCTCTGGAAAACGTACTCGCCCGTCGGGCTAGTGAAATAAGATTTTTACTGGCCCGAGCAAAGTTTTACTAGCCTCGGGCGAGCGGGCGAGCGTTAATTTCGACCCCTGTGCGCATTCTTGAATTGTTGTTAATTGTTGTTTGTATTAGCATTGAAATGTTCGCCAGAAAGTTTGTAGATATTGACGCGCTCGCTTATCAACGCGTCAAACAGAGCGTTTTCCTAGTTATTAATGATGATAATTCATGTGTTTTCAGAGGAGGTGGACAAGATGAACAAGCGCATGCAGGAGGTGAAGGACGCGGGGGTGCAGGTGGTGCCGGAGGACATATTGGAGGAGATCAAGGCCCGCGAGGACGCCTACCGACTCATCACCAAGAAGAGCCTCTGCGACTGGGGCACGGACGTGAGTCGATCGCCCCGCGTACCGCGCGTCTGTGTAGTAGGGATGGGACGTTTAAACGTTTAAATGTGGGAGTGGCTTTAAACATTTGTACTTTTTACTTGGGATGCACACGATAATCGATATTATCGTTCGATATTCGATATGCAATAAAATTTCGATAATCGATAATACAAATATTATCGAATGGTCTGATTTCTAAAAAAGCGGGTTCGTAAAGCATTATTTCGTTCTTCTCGGACCTTTCTAGTATTGAAATACTCAAAGATACTGCCAAAATACTAGGCCTCGGGCCTCGTTAAATGTGATTATACTCTCAGCAGTGTCACGTCAGATGTGTCCAAGTAATGTTGCCATATCGTTATGTGCTCGATTAGGCGACATATCACTGAAACTGTAAAAGATTACTTCAATTTGGTAAATTTATTATCGTTCGATATTATCGATCGATAATGCAGTCATCTTTTCGATTATCGATAGTTTTTATTGTATCGATGTTCATCCCTAGTTTAAACGTTTAAATGTGGGAGTGGCTTTAAACGTTTGTACTTTTTACGCCTCGTTTAAACGTGTGTACAGAAGTGTTTGTATATAAGATAAGAAACAAGTATTTTACAACGGAGCGCACTGCAGTACTAGACTACTATTATAGTTTTTTCTTGCTACAAATTTTAATTTTACCCTATGTTTCGGAACTTTTCGGTAATTTACTGCACAGGTCATTTTATTCATCTCGTGGCAGGGGATAGAGCGAATAAAACGTTTAAACGCGAGTTTTAAAAACGGTTAAACGTTTAGGCTATTAAATGTATTTGCCCATCCCTAGTGTGTAGTAGGGCCGGGAGAAAACGGTTAATTTTGTAAATGTTTATTTTTCCGAATTACTCGCATTTAAACGTAACGCGTCCCTCCTGTTTGCAAAATGATAACAAAAGAATGAGTTATAGTGTTTGCGAAAAAACGTTTTCAACGAAATGACACGGTTGATTTATTATAATATTCATTGTTGATTATCTTTGTGTCCAACTGTTCACGGTCATTTTGACTCTGCACACTAAACTATGCCTTGTCGGCTCGTCAAAAGAGCTGTGACATAGGAAAAATCTGTGAATTGGGTTTTGGGTCGGCGGGGTATAACTCACGGTTAAACGTTTACGAATGTTTGTACACGTATATTTTTGCGGGGGCGTTAACACGTTTAAACGACTCGTCTTTCAGAGCCGCGTCGGGCGGTAGAAACTCTCGCGGGAGCTGGCTTGCGCACGATTATTACCATCTCCAATATAGGGGTGGGATAAATCGGTTAATTACCTAATCGGTTAATCGGCGATATTAACCGAAATTCTTAAAAAATCGAATATACCAGTCTATAGCCTAGCCTACATCTTCAAAAAAAAAAAAAAGTTTTTTTTTTTATCTATTTTAATGTTAGGCTGTCTACACAAATTAGGCCTACTTGGCTACCAAAGGTCTACACATCTTTTATTTATGCAGTGTTCTCCCCCAGGGCCCTGACCGTCGGGCGACCCGCCCGACAATAATTCCCTGTTGCCCGGCAAAGCTTTACTCCACCATTAAATAAAATAAGCACAATTAGGCCTCCAAGTCGCAAATCACACAGAGAAGTATTGCAATTGGATACGGTTGTGGCAGTCGGCAGCCGTCTGACGCTGCCCGCGCCTGCCCCCCCCCCCCCCCCCCCCCCCATTTTATAGCGTCGTGCGCGATCTAGATGCGCGTGCGAGTCGCCTACTCACGTCAGTATGACGGCCAGCTGCCAGCTACACTTCATTAAAAAAACATTGGGTTTTCCACTTTTTGTGTTGTGTTTGCGCTTGCGGGCCATTGTTGTGTGAAAACGGTTTATAGAGCGGGAAAATCATTAACCGGTTTTCCAGCCGCGGGCGGTTAATCGGTTAACCGGTTAGTTATCCCACCCCTACTCCAATACACGACAGAATAATAAAATAATGGATGATGATAATAATAAAGTAGTCCCTCATTAATTCGAAATTCAGAAGACCTCAAAATACCAACTTTGAAATATAAACATTCAAAATGCAGAATTCCCCCAAAAAAGAAAAAAATGTCAACTGTTATTACAAAGAACTCGAAGGGACCTTACGTTTTTCCCTGTTATAATGGTTATTTCGTTAATATAAAAAAAAAAAAAAAAACACAAACATGAATGAATGACACCTTCAATGTAAAGTTCAAGTTTCAAAGTGTAATGCCACTCTCCTTAAATACCGATAATAATAATAAGATTAGGCATATATCAATGATAATTATCCGTTGGTCACTAATTGGCCTATACGAGGAATCATGTAAATGAATATAGTGTGTGTCGAGGTCAGATCAACGAGCCTAACGAACGTCGCTCTTGTTCCAGCCCAAGAAGCGAGTCCCGGTAGAGGTCCCGGGCAAGTCGTCTGCCAAGAGCAAAAGTAAGTCTTCTCTTCTTCTCTTATGCCCACATTGATACATTTATGTCATCATGCGTCTCGCCAACCAATAGAAACAAGCCTCCTGCTTCCTCCTGTCCAGCCCTCCTGGCATTCGTTCGTTCGTTGTGCTCTTTCAATATCGAGCAATGGAATAGATGTGGCCTGTCCTGTATGCCATTCCCACAGAGCTTGCATGTACTGCTCTCTGCCAACCCCATTCTATGCAGGTGCTTTGCTAGTAAGTCATGGCCAGTATCTAGTCAGAACTGTGCTGTAAGTAAGAAGGGAGCCGTCCTAGCAACGAAGCACTCAATAAATTCAAACTTGTTCCGAATCGGCCTCGTCGATTCCGGCATCTGTCCGCAGGTGTTCGCACTGTCCAATCACTCATTCATATGTTTCGTATTTGAAATATCGATCTTTGATTGGTTATCGCTCACTCGTCGATAGTGTTCGAGGCCTACAGGGTTGGTTTACTCACTTTAAATTAAAGTCCCCCACTGCAAATCAGTTTAGTTACTGAGTGGGTAGACTCTAAATGTGAATTTATTTATTTAAATTCTTTGTTCTGAATCGGCCTCGTTGATTCCGGCATCTGTCCGCAGGTGTTCGCACTGTCCAATCACTGATTCATGTGTTTCATATTTGAAATATAGATCTTTGATTGGTTATCGACTTATCGCTCACTCGTCGATGGTGTTTCGGAGCCTACGGGCTTGGTTCAGTCGCTTTAAGATTAAAGTCCCCCACTGAAAATCAGTCTTGTTACCGAGTGGGTGGACTGTACAAATATGAATTTATTTTATTTTTATTTATTTTAATTAAGTAGCCTAGTCGATTTCCAAATGTCTCCACTTTGGCTGCGTTCCAGAATTCATCTCGCGAGCAACCTCGGGATCGCCTGTCCACACGCCAGGACGTAATAGGGACACTAGTGGGATTTGTTTCTCTTTGTTGTAAATGGAGGGAATATTCAATAGAATTGAATGAACTATTGCAGGCCTGCCACCAGGGAAAAAATTAAATCCTGTTGGAGTGGGTCAAATATCCTGAAAATATCCATAAATTTGAAATTAACATTTTTAATCGATCTCGGCAAGTCTAATATTAAAAAAACATACTTTTTACTAGGGATGTCATAGGGTATCCGGGTTACCCGGATCCAGAAATTACCCAAATCCATTTTTAGGATTCGAATCTCAATCGGGTAAAAATATTTTGTAAAAAAAAAAAAAAAAAAAAAAAAATACGCGATGATATTTTTGCGACTACTTTCCTTGAAGCTACAGTGAATTCCTGCTTGTGGGCGTGGCGAGCTGGTCGCTGGTTAGTACGCGCTGTCATTACTGCGGGCAAGTTCTGTGCTACCTCACAGCTGTTCACGCCTACTTCACGGAGAAAATTACTACGCGCGGACTATTTACCGGCCTAAGTCGATAACGTCATGGACTTCTTTATCGATCGCGTTCAAACATTAATATTACCCGCGAAATTCAAATCCACGAAATACAATATTTTCGAAAAATCCGTAAATGGCTGTAAAGATCCTGCTGTCCGTTTTCCACCCCAAATATCCGTTAAAACGGACAATATCCGTAAAAACGGCAGGCCTGAACTATTGTACTTAAGAGCGAAGGATACCTCTACGTCAAAAACCGCAGAAAATTTTCATTTTTCAATCATATCTCAAGATTGAAACACAAATTCCAAATAATCATATCTCAAGACTGAAACACAAAATCGAAAATCTGAGTAATCACAGCGCTGTGGTTTGGTAAGCCCTACAGACTGAATGATAAATGTATCTAACATTATAATCAGTATGACTGTGATTTTTATTTCATTAAATTACTAATTAAATAAGTATCACAGTCATACTGAGTATAATGTTAGATACATTTATCATTCAGTCTGTAGGGCTTACCAAACCACAGCGCTGTGATTACTCCGATATTCGATTTTGTGTTTCAATCTTTAGATATACGTAATTAAAAAATTAAAATTGTCTGCGGTTTTGACGTAGACGTATCCTTTGCTCTTAAAGATTGATTCTGTAACGTGTAAGAAGCAATCCAGTATGAATATTGGAACACACTAAGTTGTAGTAGGCTTTCACGACCCGTAGATGGGAACGGATTATTTTCTTCTGGGTTGTTTCGTCGTGTCGGTACAGAGCTTTCACTCGACGTTTCGCCACCAATGTTGGTGTCTTGAAAAAGCCACCAACATGGGTGGCGAAACGTCGAGTGAAAACTCTGTACCAACACGACGAAACAACCCAAAAGAAAATAATCGGTTCCCACTTTGATTACTGTTGGCCGAGTGATATTAGGGGTATATTAGTAATCCGTTGAATTCTGGAACGCAGATGTCGTTGCAAGTCGTAAGAACGTAAAGACGGACGACGGGAGCCCCATACACGAGCGTTCGTCAGACGTAGAACGCTCGCCACTAGGCTCCCCACAGTCAAACGGTTGAGTCGGTCCGACCCCCCGTTCGAGAAGCTCGGGGGGGAGGCGCCACACCCACAACCAACACTCACAGTTTGCCTTCCTTATAGGAGGGCCAAATATGATACGACCACTATTGTATTGTTTACTGGCATCTAGAGACCTCCCTCATAAGCTTGATATATATATATGTCGTTGTTGTTGTTGTTAACTCAGCCTTTTGGCCTCTCCAAGTATACACACTACACTATATACTATATAGGATTTTATAGTTGATACTTGGAGAGGCCAAAATAACTGAGTTAAGAGCGTTCGGCAGTAGGAGTTTTACAGATGTATTGGCTGTCAACTAATTACTCTTAACCTAATGGTAGGATTGTTATAAATATTTACCCATTTGTAGAGGGATGTCATATCTACGCATGGTATTAAGTACATTTGTCACCAACCTATTCAAAAACAATGTACCCATTTTTAAACAGATTCTCCGTATTATTTCGCCGAACATTTTCGATGAAAGTAATTTATTTGCATAATTCAAACGTGAGTATATTATTTTTGAGCAGGCTTGTCACAAATTTACTTAATACCATGCGTAGATATGAGATCCCTCTGCAAGTAGGTACATTTTCATAATAATCCTATTATTTGTTTAAGAGAAATTAGTTGACTAAAAACGTCAAAACTACTTCCAAACGCTCTTAATTGGAACTCAGAACAAGATAAACATGTTCTTATGAGGGAAAAGGTACAAAAAGATAACACGCTGAGTGATCAAGACCACAAGTTGGGCGAAACGTTTCAGTTTATTTGTCTTCTCATCTATATGTCTCTCAAAGCGACCTATCTACTTTCTCAGATAAGCTGTCGTCCTTCTGTACCGTTCCCTCACTAAAACATGTTTATCTTGTTCTGAGTTCCAATATTATATATAGGATTTGTCAGACAATGGACTGCGGGTCAAATGCGTAGTCGTTCCTCATGCGCTCCTCGATTCAGCCTTTCCTCAGGCTCGCCCAACCACCAATCACAGAGCAGTCCACATGGCAATGCTGCTCTGTGATTGGTGGTTGGGCGTAGCTGAGGAAAGGCGAGTTGAGGAGCCCGTGAGAAACAACTATGCATTTGACCCTAAACTACAGTGGACAGTCAAATGTAGGCTACATTATTTACAGTGTAACAAACCATTATCGAATCAATTGTTATCAAACTGTTGAAACTGTGTAGTTACTACCCAATGTCCGTCGATTCCCTGGCGGAGGTTCGGTAAACCTCAAAGTAAGGTCTTCTCATAGGCACGAAAATCGCCATTCTCCTGCTGCCCACTAGAAAAACTGGTTTATGTATTACTTAAATCTACTCATGTATTATGCAAAATTTGATTTCAGAATACTTCACTTAAAAATGTAGATGGACTACAAGTATAATTAAATTATTCCACTTAGATGTAATGTGAGGAAAGGATCCAACAGCTTACCTTCGTGTAAGATGACGGATTTGCGAGTTTGAAGTACACATAAAAAACATAATACAAATATAACGAGACGTTTCGACCGAGGTCTAGTTCACTCGAGAGAAGAATGGCAACTGCTCTACAAGCGAACAAGACCTCGGTCGAAACGTCTCGTTATATTTGTATTATGTTTTTTATGTGTACTTCAAACTCGCAAATCCGTCACCTTACACGAAGGTAAGCTGTTGGATCCTTTCCTCACATTATATACCATTCCAGCCGATTGGCACCACACTTAGATGTAACGCAGTTTTGAACATCGGTGGATTGGTTTTGACAGGTCAATTCATTTGTTTTTCTGAATGATTCTCCCATTTGAATAGCATGTGATTTTTAACATTGAGGAAATGGATGGGACGAACTGACTGGGTAGTTCAATGAGCCCCCCACCAGGGACGGACCTTGGGGCCAACACCAGGGTAAATGATTTTTTTTATTTTTATTAAAAAAAATCAAAAATCATGATTTTTTTATTTAAATCAGATTTTAATTGATTTAAATCAACAATCAGAAGTGTTTCACAAAAGGGATATAATCAACTGGTAAATTGCAATTGCCAACAAACAATACTAATTGACAGGAAATAAACAAATACATTTTCATTTTCCATATAATATGCGATTATGGTCTTTGAGGGAAATTGAAAATGAGATATATGCCTAGTTATGCTGGTAAGTTTTTTTGTCGATAAAAAATCAATGATTTTTACTAAAAAAAATCATTTGATTTAAATCAATTCCCCTCTGGCCAACACACAAAAGTAAATACTGTATTCTGAAAAACACGAGGCCAGCATGCGATGTCACTCGACTATGGTCGCTGCGTTGAGTCTCTAATTAAGCTCATTTTTAACCTCTAGATATCGGCACCATGCACGTACGACGTATTTATAGCACTGTGCATGTCCTCTATGTTTGGGATGTTTTAACTACGCCTTTTAACTTTACAAAATCACAACAACGATAATAATAATGCGTGAAAATTAAAATCTTTAAAAAATCATTAAAAATTAAGTTTAAATTAACTAAAATTTGAGTTAAATCGATTATGATGTGGGTTTCAGGGTTTCACGTCCCGTACAGTAAACCACCAGTTATACGATGCTCAGTTGTACGATATTTGTACATATACGATGAAAACGATTAGTCCCCACCAACTTGCTTAGTGTATTTATGAATAAAACAATCAGTTATACGATATCGGATAATACGATATTTGGGTTTATACGATGTATTTTTAGCTCCAGGCAAGTATGGAACTCTCAGTAATACGATATCTCGTTTGACAAAAGCTTCCTGGACCGCCGTGCGCTATTGAGTCATCTGGCAGGCCATTCTGCTGGCTTGATCTTTTGTTGTTGCCGACGAAACTTGTGAGCCCCCCCCCCCCCCCCCCTCAACCCTAGCACCGTTTCCGACCACAGACTACCACCGGCTTGTTGATGAATGAAAGTTTGAATGAAAAGGAATGACGGCTTTATTGGTTGTAGATTTATGGTAGGTATTGAGCGCTGTCAGCGGCTGGTGTTCACAGACTGGGCGGGTGAGTGATTTGGGGGGAGGGGGTTTGGAGGGGGGGAGGATGTTCTGTATAACCCCCCCCCCATTCATGCGCCAGCCGAACCGAACCCAACTCAACCCACAATAAAGCAGGTAGCAAGTGGATGAAGCAAGGCAGAACGCTGTCTTTGTGTCATCGTATTGACATTCCAGTCCCACGCGAATCCTTGTTTGTCTAAAGAGTTGCTCTAAATTAACTTTCAATTTAAATTTGCACAAAAAAAACGCAAAACAAAATAATCTTGTTTTATTCCGAAAGAATTCCTAACTTATCTGCTAAAGTTATCTGTTCCCTGATACGAGCGGTGAGTGACACGGCAACGCAGCGTATGCGTGACTCACGGGTCGCTTTCACTCACCGCGTTCGCGCGCTACGTGTTGGCGGCCGATGCAGTATCAGTAGCCGCGAGCCGTGTTTCCCGCTGCCCGGGCTTCTGTACGATACTACGTGATCCGCGATATTATGAGTTCTTCTTGTAGGCCATTTATAAGCGAGCATGAATTCAACATAGCAGTCAACCATTTTTTATTAAATTAATAGATTTACCACGATTAGTTTAATGTGTCAATATTATTATGTTAATTGCTAAAAACAATAAAAGATAAAGGTTTCTTATAATCAATAAATTCAATCATTAACTGATGTGACTAGTTTATGGCCTAACCCCTAACCCCCGACCAAAACATACCACTACCCATAATTTGTTTTATAGCTGCCACATGTTCTGTGGCTGTAAATATCAATAATCAGTTGTACGATATTTTGAGTTATACGATGGCATTAGCCAGACCCTCGACGATCGTATAACTGGTGGTTTACTGTATTTTTGATACTTTAATTAATCAAGGTGATCTTTAAATCGAAGAAAAAATCCGATTTTTTTTTTTTTAAATCAAATTAAATAAAGAATTTGTAGAAAGAGCAGAGGAAGAAGAAAGTGAAGAGGAGGATTAAGTTCCTATCCCCTACCCGACTTCATTGTTGGACACAGGGAGCAGATAAAAAAAAAAAAAAAATTCGATTTAAATTAAATTTAAAAATAATTTTTTTTTTTTTTAAATAATTGAAACCGTCGGCCCGCCTAGTAAGGTAACGAGTGTCTCCCTGTCGCAGGTGTGTACACGCGCAGCGTCCCCACCAAGATGACGGTGCAACTGAAGCAGGGCTCCTACGTCGACCCTGACTCCTTGCTGCAGGACATAGCCCACGTGCTCACCTACAAGGGCGAGCTCTACAACGTCGTGCTCGGACTCACAGACATACGCGCCAACAAGAACTCGTACTACAAGCTGCAGGTGTTGGAGGCCGACGGAGGCAACAGGTGAGAGAAACCGTTCGATTTTCTAAACGTTTATTTTTTCGAATTTTTCGCGTTTAAACGTAACACCACCACAAAATGATAACAAAAAATGACATAATGTTCGCGAGAAAACATGTTCAACGAAATAACACTGTTGATTTTTTATAATATTCATTACAAAATGATAAAAAAATGGCAAAATGTTTGTGAAAAGACATGTTCTATGAAATAACACGGTTGATTTATTATAATATTCATTACAAAATGATGAAAAAATGGCTTAATGTTCGTGATAAGACATGTTCGACGAAATAACACGGTTGATTTATTATAATATTTTCATTATTGATTATATTCCCCACCTTTCTGTCCAACTGTCCACAGTCATTTTGAGTCCGCACACTAAGCTATGCCTTGGCGGCTCGTCGAAGAGCTGTGACGTAGGAAAAATCTGTGAATTGGGTTTTGGGTGGGGGAGGGGGATTAGTCAGGCAGGGTGTAAGACACGGTTAAACGTGTACGAATGTTTGTAGACGTATATTTTCGCGCGGGCGTTTACACGTTGAAACGACTCGGCCCTAGGGAGTGGGTGGGTGTCTTATACGCGTGTCCGATCGGAGTGAGTTACCGGTACGAAAGAGTTACAATTTTTTATTTTGTTTTTGGAAAAAAAATTCATGACAAAAAATATGTTTTTTTTTATATCTGCTCCCTGTGTCCAACAATGAAGTCGGGTAGGGGATAGGAAATTAATCCAATCATATTCTGGCCCCTAGGTACATCGAAGCCGACTGGCCATGCCTGATGCTTCCCCACCTAATATATATATATCGCTACTCTTTATTCCAATATCATTTAGTTGGGTAAAGGGGTGTTTCCACCATTGATCTTGGGCATCCCAGGTATCAGTATCGGCATGCCAAGCTCGAAACATCATTTTCTTCAACTTAATTCTCTTCATGAATGAATTCCTCTTGCCGTTCCACCAACTCTCTCCACCTTTTTCTGTCCTCCCACCATCTTTCTCTATCCTCTACCACTGGGCACTCCTCTCCTCTCCTCCACATCAACTTGTACCTGGTCCTGCCATCTATCTCTAGGTCTTCCCACTCTTCTTCGCTTATTTACTAACTCAAAGGCTTGTCTTGGGATTCTATGTTTCCCCATTCTTCTCATGTGTCCATACCATCGTAGTCGGTCCCTGCCCATCTTGAACTTGAGGCTCTCAACTCCCACTTTCTTCCTTATCACACTACTTCGTATCTTGTCCAACTTACTGACACCTGCCACACTGCGGATGAATTTCATCTCAGCTGCCTGTAGTGCACTTTCTTCTTTCCATCCCATCGGCTATGTCACGGCACCATATGTTAATATTGGTACGTAATATTGCTTATACAGCAGCATTTTACATCTTTTAGGGAAATGCTCATTCCAAACCAGCTTCCTGACCTTTTGGTAGAACTTTTCTGCCAGTCCCACTCTTTGCTTTACCTCATTCTCTATCTTTGCTTCATTTGTCACCAAACTTCCTAGATATTGGCATTCTTTCTTCCTTTTTCTGCAGTTCCACTCCCCTCAATGTGATTCTCTTTTCAAGTCTTGTGGACTTTTTCCTTCTTTGCATCACTAATGACTCACTTTTCACACTGCACCCGGCACCCACCTAATATAAAAAAATAATAAAAAACAGTTTTGCTGGCTGTGTCTGAGAGTGTGTTTGTCGCCGGCCGCAGGTACTGGCTGTGTCTGAGAGTGTGTTTGTCGCCGGCCGCAGGTACTGGCTGTGTCTGAGAGTGTGTTTGTCGCCGGCCGCAGGTACTGGCTGTGTCTGAGAGTGTGTTTGTCGCCGGCCGCAGGTACTGGCTGTGTCTGAGAGTGTGTTTGTCGCCGGCCGCAGGTACTGGCTGTGTCTGAGAGTGTGTTTGTCGCCGGCCGCAGGTACTGGCTGTTCCGATCGTGGGGTCGTATCGGGACCACGGTTGGTGGTACCAAGGTGGACACAAAGCACTCGGCCAAGGACGCTGTCCGAGAGTTCAAGGAGTTGTACGAGGAGAAGACAGGCAACTCGTGGGAGGGGCGCTCGCACTTCGTGAAGGTGCCCGGAAAGATGTATCCCATAGATGTGGACTACGGCGCGGTGAGTGCGACCTCCGACGGGAAGGTTAAACCACGGACTTAAGCCCAATTTAGACGGTTCAATGTTCCTTGAATTCAAGGACAAAAAAGCATCACATAAAGTAGAGTATTGTTGTATTTTATTATCTATGTATATTTGCCTGCCTGACAACCAGAGCAGGCCAGATCAAGAAGCTAATTTGTATTGGATAGCGAGAAAAATGAATGTCTGAAAGGTCATCATTGCATAAGAGGGAAAAAAAATATTTTAATGCTTTTTTGTCCTTGAATTCAAGGAACATTGAACTGTCTAAATGGGGCATTATAGGTCTCTTAAAACAACTTCGGTAATGCTTTCGTCATCAATCAACGACGTGTTTACTGTATCGGCCAACCCGAGCAGGTATTTGAATTAGTCACGGCCGCTGGTTGGCTGCCGCGCTCGCCCACCCGTGACGGAAGCATTACCGAAGTTGTTGTACGACGAGTATACAACCATCTGGATGTGCAACATGGTTGGAAAACAAGTCTGCGATTCTCGTTTCCGGTTTTTGATACTGTCCGCCATTTTAGCCTGTCGCCAAGCAATGACACATCAACAGTCACAACAACAATGTGCGAACAATGTCAAAATCCAAAACTGGGGTGCTATTAGAGTGTGTTTAGTCTAGACATAGTTCATTTTTTACTTGTATAATTTAGACCTACTTGACAATTCTTATACTTTTGTATCGTGAAAATCTACTAGATGCTAATAAAAACAAACAAACAAATAAAATGGCTGCCCACCGCCAACTTCCGTGGCTATTTAAGTGGTACATTGAGTTACTAGCTGATTCAAGTCCAGTAACGAAGTTACTATTATAACTTATAAGTTCATGGTTAAACGTTTAAGCCTGTGCGAGGTGCGCTCGCGGACACCTGCAGCGATGCGCTAGAGCACAAACTTCGAGTTTACCCTCTTACGCTGTGCTCCAAACATATAGGACAGAATGCGACCCAAAATATAATCATTCCCCCTGAGAATTTTACGCCCTTTCTTATGGATGTCGTATTTTTTCGTTACAAAAACCCGTGTTTAACATGCCACGATTTAAAGTTTACGACGTGTTCGACCGAAAATATGCCTAACACACTTTAAATGACGTCACGTTAAACACGGATTTTTCTATCAAAAAAATACGACATCCATAAGAAAGGGCGTAAAATTCTGTGGAGAATGATTATATTTTGGGTCACATTCCGTATGTATGTTTGGAGCACAACGTAAGGGTGGTAAACTCGAAGTTTGTGCTCCAGCGCATCGCCAAATACTGTAGTAGAATAATACTGGACACTGTCCATGTTTAACAGACGAGAAGGCGGCTTTTCCCATGGTGGTTTTTAGCATCCCTGCTTCCAATGCAGAAGGTCCCGGGTTCAAATCCCGGTTCGGGCAGAAGTTTTTTAACTTCTACTAAGAATTCAGTTCCATTACTTCTTGGCTTAGGAATAAGTAAACGGTGACTTTGGAGCCGTCCTAGCAACGAAGCACTCATCAAATTCAAAGTGGTTCTGAATCGGCCTTGTTGATTCTGGCATTTGTTCGCAGGTGTTCGCACTGTCCAATCACTGATTCATATGTTTCGTATTTGAAATATAGATCTTTGGTTGGTTATCGCTACTCCTCGACGGTGTTCGGAGCCTACAGGGTTGGTTTAGTCGCTTTAATTAAAGTCCCCCACTGAAAATCAGTTTCGTAACTGAGTGGGTAGACTCTAAATGTGAATTTATTTATTTAAAGTGTCTCTTGTAATGACGTGTCTCTACTTGTGTTTCCAGGACGACAAGTCGCTAGCGCTCATGCAGAGCGACGTGCCTTGCAGCCTCCAGAAGCCGGTCCAGGATCTCGTCACGATGCTCTTCGACGTGGAGGCCATGAAGAAGACCATGATGGAATTCGAGGTATGTCATACACAGACACCCAACAACTTAATATTTACAGTGAAACTTCTTTATGTATACTAGTCCCAACGAAAGTATTCGCATACATTGTCTACTGCCCCTTTCAACCGCGCCAATTGAAAGAAAATTCTTTCACACATTTGTA